>APFE030558514.1:44296-116757 GCA_000404065.3 Pinus taeda | reverse complement strand
TTTTCTTGATAGTCTTTATTCATTCTTGATGAAGACTATCCCTGATTTACCTGATGATTTCTATTAGGCTTTTGCTCACTCCTTCTTGCTGCATCAAGATAACTTTTGGAGGTGGAAGCTTGAGATGTTTCACCATTATACCCTAGACCTATCTTGATTAGAGGGGAACACTGCACATTGATAATCTCATCCAGAGTTTCAGATCCTTTAACAAATTTAAGATTAAGGGCCTTTGTTTTCTCAATTTATTTTCTAAGGCCAATAATTTCACATTCTAAATTCTCAAGAAATTTTTCTTTTTCATCAAGTTGAAATTGCAGAGTATCAATGATCACATTCTTTTCTTCTAAACATGTTTTGAGTCTAGAAATCTCTTCATAAAATCCATCCACATCTATAGCATCCAAGTAATCATCATCTTCAAAGGCCATTAAAAGTTTATAGTGATTACCTCATTCATCTTCATCGTTATTTGATAGTCCATCACTATCTTCATGAGTGTAATAGATTTTCTTATTTTGTTTCTTGTTCCATCTAACAGGTTCCTTCCCCTTGTCAATCTTATCCTTGTGAGGACATTTGGCATCATAGTGACCTACTCTTCCACAAGCAAAACATTTGAAAGGTAACTTACGTCTGAATCTTCCAGTACCCCGTTGAAGATTTCTGACAAAATTTGATTCTTCTTCTTCTTCTAACACGTGTCCTGACTCATAGCACTCTCCTTTGCCTGAAGCCTTGAAGGCAGCTACTCTCCTATCTGATGGACCTCCTTTCCTCATTTCATAAGCAGTTAGAATTCCGTGCAGCTGTGACATTTTAAGATTTTGTAGATTCTCCTTTCTTCTATAGCAGAAACTTTAGATTCAAATCTAGAGGACAAAGACCTTAGAACTTTTTCAACCACAACAACCTCTTTTATTTCTTCACCCAAATTTTTCATACAATTAACAATCTCATCTACACGTTGAAAATAATTAGCCACAGTTTCATCATTATACATCTTGAGATTTTCATACTGAATCCTGAGGGTTTGAAGTTTTGCTCGTTTTACCTGGTCATCTCCTTCATAGCTCAGAATTATCTTGTCCCATATCTCTTTTGCGGATTTAAACTGCATTACCTTGACAAATTCTGATTGAGATAAGCATCCTAATAGAGTATTGACCGCCTTTGCATTTGTTTCATATTTCTTTTTCTCAGCCGGATCTGTAGGAGTTGCTGATGGAAAAGTATACCCTGTATCTATGATATCCCAGACTTCTGTACCAAGAGATTGAAGATAGGCAGTAACTCTTACCTTCCAATATACGAAGTTTGTCCCATCCAAAATCGGTGGCCTGATTGATGCTTCCCTCTCGTAGTTGCTCATGATGATAGATCTTCCTTCAAGAGATCAAGCTTCTTCTGAAGGACTAGCTCTGATACCAATTGTTGGAAATAATACTGAGAGGGGGGTTGAATTAGTATTATCAAATTATTTTCAATATACCTTCCAGATTTATACTTTAATTTATTCTTCAGATATTGATTATTAGATTGTATGTCAGTACCATATAATAACATGCAAGAACAAGAAAGACAGATAATCACACCAAGAAACACCAGATATAATGTGGAAACCCAATGTGGGTGAAAACCACCTGCTGCAATATGTCTCTATCTTCTTTCAATTCGAAACTTCTTTTACAATGATTTCGTACTAGTGCAGTCCTTTACCAGTACGCAGGCTGAAACCTGCAGAGAGCTACAACCCTCTCTCTTTTTCCAGTCTCTCCTGGAAGGGAGCTACAACCCCCTTTTCTCTTTTTACTTCTTTAAGGACCACGTTTCATGAATTTTCAAACTGGATCCAAGAAGATCAAATAATCATCAAGTACATGCAAATCACCCAATATCCTTATACAATCAACAATTGAATCACCCAACTCTTCAGAATGTTGTAAACAGAAAAGTAATACCATAAATCTAAACCAAGAAATCTGCAGCAATAGATAAAAGACAGTCAACAAATGTTTCAAGATAAGTCCGGAACTTCACCAAGAGGGGCCTGCGAACATCCGCAGCTCTTCTAAGTCTAAACTATGTAGATCCGGACTTGTCTTTCTTCTGCTCTATGTACTTCTACTTAGACCAGCACCTTTACTGTCTGTCTGACAGCATACCCCCGTACTGTGCCTTCTTCTGCTCTGCGTACCTCGCACTACGCTTTATTTTGTGCTGCGTGCCACTTGCACTGCACTTTCTCCTGCGCTGTGTACCTCGCACTTCGCCTTTCTCTGCTCTGCGTACCCCCGCACTGCACCGTCTTCTGCGCCGCGTACCCCCGCACTCACGCTGTGGATCGCCTGCGAACTTCTGATTAGGGCCAAATTAACAGTCCTCCAATGTGCCACAGTTAAGTCAGATCCACAGATCTGTTCATGCGCCCGAGAGATCATGACTTATCAATAGATTCTCCTTAATTTTTGTCCTTGATTTAGATCTAGCTTTTAAAACCAATCACCCAAAATTTTATATCTTAAGATATTCAATTTTCATAAGTGTGTGGCCAAGAGATCTCCTTTCCTTTTTATAGGCAAGCCTTTCACAATACCATGGTCCAAAACCATAATAACACAATACCATGAACCCAATACCTTGGATCAATATTTTTAGATGCAAAACCACGGACCAAAACCATAGGATCAAATATGTCGGGCTAAATACCATGAACCATTCATAAAGATTCCCACGTGCACGCACTTTTATGCATTGGAGAGAGTGAAAACTGGGGTCTGCACCTTCTGAACGTAGAACCTGCATGAATTTCCGCACTCCTTGGTCGGCGTACCTGCGGGTCCATAGCTTCATCTAGGATTACCTACGGGTATCTTATTTTCAATGATTTTGAGTGCCTGAACTGAGATCTGCCACTAGAGTGAGTTGCCATCAAGTACAACACCTGTACCATAGAGCCAAACCAAAATCATAATGCCAACAGAATTGCATGTTCTTTTTGTGGTTTGGTTAACCATAGTGTTTCTAGATGTTGGAAAAGAATGGCAACATACAGGAAACTTTTGAAGGAAAGGAGGCAAGAAGCCAAAGTTCCATTGAACAATGCAAATCATGCTATCAAGAAGATGAACATGTGTTGCAGTTTTTTCCATAGGCATGGACATACTACTGAAAGGTGTTGGAATCTGAATCCAATAATGCTTCCACGACAATTGAAGAAATTGGAGAAAGAGTATGGCAAGAATGGGAAGGAAGTTTCCATCATTGATATGTGTCAGGATGATACACATGTTGATATCGATGTGCAGTTAAAGGAAGCGCCTTTGAAATGGATTGGTAAGAAATGGTTAGAATTCTTATCCAATTAAAGTTGCATGTATTTTGATTGAATGCATTTCTTTGTGAAGGGAATGCAAGTTGCAGGATGGTAAAAGATGAGTATGATACTCACTAGTTTTGCAACAATGTTTTTCATTTCAACTCTTGTCACCCATATGTGTTTTTATTGGGTTGATGTACCTGTTGGTCTTAGAAAAGAAGAGTTGAAGTTGCACCTATACATAGATGATGTAGGTGTGTTTATCAAACTGTATATAGTTCATTTTTTTGATACATACATGTGTTTGTAAATGTATCTTGTTGACAGTTGACTAGTGTCACTTGCGAGCACACTTTTACATTGTTGATTATGCCACTTATGTTGTCGACTTGTGTCGATTGTGGTGCACATGTTTTGTCGACTTGTGTCGGTTGTGTACACACTTGTTATGTTGATGGTTGAATCCATTGTTCAACATATTTCAGGACAAATTGTTGTTGATGATTGTCTTGTTGCACAAGATACCTTTGGTGTATTTTGGTGCAGGGAAGGAAATTGGTGCAAAGCAATGCACAATCCCATGAGCTGGAAAAGCATGCAAATAAAGAGGGCTCAAATTTCAGCATGGGTATCTACTTCTTTTGAGAAGTTTTTGCAGCAAGTATCCCAAGAGTTTGGGATGAGCATTTGCAGTACATTCAGCATGCTACAGCTGGTAAAAGCCTTCTCATTTGGGAGGTAGCTCTTCTTCTGGAGCGGAGGTGCCATGGATGGGCATCGAGATACTTGGCAAGCCAACATGTTCAGAGGAATATTTAAGCTCATATATAAGCAAGTTTCATTGCTGGTTCTTGCAATTTCAGATTTGTCTGGCCAAAGAACAAGCTTGGTTAGGATTCGACAAGTACTTGGCTTATGCAGCGAAAAGTTGCCATGACGACAGTTGGCAAGGCAGGACATTTTGGCATCAGTATGCTCTTTTTGCTGAATGGAAGAGGATATTTCTACTCCTCAAGTGTTGTATAGTTCAGTTCAGAGATTCAGTAAGCTTTTGCGGACCGAAAGCCTTCTCTTTGGGAGGTGTGATCAGGAGCTCAGGACCAAGTGTCGTAAAATGGTCAAAAATGAAAGTGCTTAGAACTAGTTCAAACCTGAATGACCGGATAGATCTCTTCCTATTGATTTCGGTGCCATAAACGGTTCGAAAAATGGTCTCCGTATGCATAAGTTATGCCAAAAACAAAATCGCCCAATGACTTAATTTTTGAATTTTTTTCAAAAAAATTTAAAAAAGTATATTCCATAGAATATTTCTCAGAATATTCCAAGGAATATTCCTTTTGGGCAACGAATCAAAAAATACCACGTGGCATGCTCAGAGACCACCACGTGGCTCATGGTGACGTCAGTAGATGGGTGGATGTCATACGTTAAAATTTTGGTGGCAGTGAGGTTCGATCCCATGACCTCCTGTTTAACACCCAAATGCTTAACCGTTGAGCCACAACCACAAGTTTTGTTATGTGGCCGGGGAAAACTTTATTTAAATTTTGAATTTGGTTAAGGTCGGGGCATAAGGGGGCCAGCCCCTAACGACCATCCCCGATACATATGACTACGTGCCCAAAACCGTAGGCCTAAACCCTTAACCGCTGGTGCGAAATCCAATGCAAACCACTAGCCCGAGGTTTTCGGTCACATGGTGGAGTTAAACTGCAGTTAGCCCGCGGTTATGGCATATTTAGCGAATCTGTTGGCGGTGGCACCAAATTTGGCAGCCGCCCCATATTTAGCGGGGTTATTTGGCAGTTAGCCAGTTTTATCTGGAGTTTTTCTAGGGGCAGACTGGAGAAATGTTAATGAGCCATAACTTTGGCTAGGAAAGTCCTTTTGGGATGAATTTTTTATTTTATTTTGGGTCTCTTCGACCTTCTAAAGCCATTGGCATAGGTTTCATAGCCATCTAAGGTTGTTTGCAGGTGTTTTAGCTTCGTGGAAGTTCTAGGAGCCACCAGGGCCAAATCAGTTTGGGAGCTGCATTGGGATGTGTGCAGCCATTGAATGTGGAACAAAGGTCATTCCTGAAGGTTTTCAACATTCTAAATCCATTTCTACAGCTCGTTTTTCCTGTTTAGGCATTCTTCTCACTGTTTAGCTTCAGGGAAGCTTTCAGGGCCACTAGGGCCATTTCAGTGCTTGAGCTGTTTGGGGGCTATGTTCATCTATTTTTGGTGATTCAAAATTCTATGTCTGCTATTTGACCTTCTGAATCTAATGGAAGAGGTTTCAGAACCACTTGAGGTCATCTTCACCTCGAAATTCTCCAAGAAAGTTTAAAGGGCCATCAGGGCCAATTGGGGAAAGTACTGCATAAGGTACAATTTCACTATTTAGTGCTTGGGAAAGAGCATGTTTAGCTAATTCCTATCTTATGATTCTGTAATTACAGTCAGATATGTCTTTTGAGACACTCATATTCTTGTATTAGCCTTTGTAGCATTTTTAATATAAGAGGACAAGCCTAGTTTGAGAGGCTTGGTCCAGCATATGTAGCCGAGAAGGGGTGAATTTCTTTATCATTTTGATGTCTTTATTTGTTGAAGATGATATGCTAAAAAAAACTGATATAAAGTGTTAAACAACAAATATACATAATTTGCATACACACATAATCACTTATTCAACTGCAGAAAGTTATTTGTCTTATTCCGAAAGACATCAAACTTCAAGTATGTGTATGTCAAAGACTTCTAAGTGTTTACTTTGTTATTTCTTTAGGTAGAGCCTTTAGAGGGCCAGGTAGCCTCTGGAACTCATCCTCTCTTTAGAGGTGACATGTCTGGTGAATGCCCCTATAGTCTATCTCTGTATAAGAAATAAGAAGTTTCACCTTTTTAGAGGTCACTTGGAGTGTATAACTCACATTTGAAATTATGGAAAATGGATACCTTGCACCCTTAAACAAGTACATTCCATTTTCAGATCAGTTTTCTTCCCTTTTGGAATTCTCATCTCATATGATGTCAAAGAGACATTTAGTTGATCTTTGTTCAAAGTATCAAAGTTTGTTGTTTCTTCTATAGTTGAAACCTTAGGATTGAATTTAGAAGGTAATGACCTCAAAATTTTCTAAACTATTACGCTTTCATTGTTTGTTTCACCTAGACCCAACATGATATTTATAACTTCATCAACCCTTAAAAATAATTTATCTATATCTTCATATTCATTCATTTTTAATGTCTCAAAATGGGTTCTATACACTTGTAAGTTGGCCATCTTCAACTTTTTATCTCCTTCATGAATATTTTCTAATTTAACCCAAATATCTTTAGCTGTCTCACAATGCATTACTTTGATAAATTAAGATTCACATAGACTGCTCAAAAGTGAACTTGTAGATTTTTCATTAGCTATAAAATTTAGTTTAACATCTTTGTCACTAGTTGTTTCCTTTGGTTCTTCATACCACATCATCACAACAGACTAGACTTCTATTCCTAGTGACATCAAATATGTCTTCGTTCTTACTTTCTAGAAGGCATAGTTTGTACCAGTAAATAGAGGGGCCTTATGTTGAGTATCCTTCTTGAATAGCAATTTTACTGACTTAGGACCTCCTTCCAATTGTTAGAAGGCTACTACAGGAACTTGGATCTGATACCAATTGATATTTATAATTAGAAATTACTAAGAGGGGAGGGGGGTGAATCAGTAATTTAAGTTATTTATTTTTTCTCAACTTAATAGTCTTCTTATACAGTTAACAGTCTATGCTTGTGCTCAATATTTATTGAATTCCTTTTGCAGGTTTTAAGGATAGAGGTTTGCAGATTTGTTTATCAAGAATTCAAAAAATTCACACAACATGTTGGGATAGGCTCCCCTAAGGTCAATTTTGGGGTTAAAAGCCCACGTTTTGGGCCAGAAAGCCCAAGTTTTTGAATAAAAAGTGTAAAGTCTCTGCATTTTGTGGTCGTGAAGTGTGAAGATGTAAAGTGTCATAAAATATTTCCACCCTTCATTTATGTAAGTCATGTCAGCTTTTGGAGATCTACCCATGGTCCGCAGACCATAGGATTGTATAAAAAGAGAGTCTTAGAGGAGTCTAAGGCAGTTCAGTTCTTGGTATGTTTTGAGTAATTGATGAATGTAATGGGTTTATGATAGCTAAGGGAGAAAATTCTTAGCGTAGGAAAGAGGCTCTGCAGCTGTGTGCGCAGAGGCCTAGGGTAGAAGTCCACAGTTGAGTGCGTGGACCCCTACAGCTATGTGTGCAGGGCAGTTAGAGTATGTAAGGAAGATTTGAAGCATCAATAAAGAGAATGATTATGGAATTATCTATGTATAATCTATTTTACCTCTATTATAAATACATGTGATTATTTTCTGATGAATACTGGGTTTATGTTTTATTGATGTTCAAATCCATATGTTTTGCTTTGCTATATGAACACAAGTAAGAATATCTGTTTGCATGAAGATCATCTTAATGCATGTTGAAGTTATCGAATACTTATGCTAATCTGGGTAAGTAAAGAAATACGAATAATTACAGAGGCACGTAAGTGTCTGATTCGCCTATCTGGGGTACGTGAAGGATAGTCGTAGACCTTCATGGAGGTCTAGAGGGCATCTAAGAGAAGTATATTAATAAGCCCTAACACGCTTATCAACCTACGTGAAGGAATGTTTAGGGTATAAAATGACATCACTACCATTTTTGGGTGTAAAAACTTGGTTCCTGCATCCTCCCATATTGCTTTGGGTGAGACTTCAGTCCGCGCTCCGTGGATTGATGCTGAAAGGGCTAGTAGTGTAGGGATTTTCTTAGCTAATTAATGCTGAACCTGGGTTAGGGCCCATCAAGCCAACAAATGGTTATGTTGCCGAGACCGGGATATCCATAAGGATATGTGTGATGTCGCATCACTGGAATCCAACTAAGAAGGATATCAAAGACTGGTTCGATAAAAAGATCCACGAATTCGCAGCGTAAGAAAACAAGAATCCACGATTGAAAAGAGGACATTGGTTGGATATATATATGTACATAGAGATACACAAAACCTTCTTTTGTTCCTTCCAGTCGAATTATATGAGTGGATTGCGAAATTCACAGACAACTAAGGAAGGTGGAGGCTTGACTGTCTGATATTCTAGACCCTAGAGTTAGTGCGAAGATTAGAAGCCTCTGAAAATAAGATTGCACGCATTGTCGATCATTGGCTTGATCATATCATGGGAGAGTTTGTGGCAGAGTTCGTGGTTGATACTTTGGTCAGTTACAATGAAGCAGAGTGATGCTTCTTCAAGGGATCGTGAGGTAAGTATTTAAGGTCTTTAAATACTTGGATTAAGATGCTCTTGTGTGAAAAATGGGTTATGCAGTTACCTTGATGTTTGGAGCTGCACGAAGTGGAAAAAAATTTCAGGGATAGAGGGAAAACAAGCCCTGAATGAAGCCTATTGATTGGACCTCCTCTGAGTTACGAAGAGGAAGTAGTAAAGGCTTCCCTACATAGTCTTGTTTAGTTGATAAGACAAGGGTTCCCATGAATATCCCATCCACCCACACCACCTCCATCTTCACCCTTGGCGCATATGCCTTCACTCACACCACCGCCACGTCTGCCACCATTAAATACGGTGAATTCAGTAAAGTTTCCTGTGTTCAAGGGGTTTGGAATTGAGGACCCAGACCAATTTTGATTCGTTGCAAAGGCTATATTGGAAGCTCAGGGTATTATAGATGATCAGATGAAGAAAGTAACATTGGTTATTGCTTTTTAGGAATGTGTTCTAACATGGTACATTAAGTACTGCACTGATAACTTGATGGCTTCACTAGTAGATATTCAAACCATGCTGAATAAGGAATTTAGTAGGCCCAAGTCTAAAGCGCAATCGATTGTGGGATTCAAGGAGATCATGATGAAGCTTGGCGAGACACCCTAGGACCTAGATTAGAGATTGAAGTGCACAATCTACGAAGCCAACATGAATCTTACAGATGGACAGCACTGCGAATGGTTTGTGGGTTTTCTCTTGCCTCATGTCAGGGTTGCTTTGTCACAGCAAAATATTGGGACCTAGGCAGAAGCCCTGGAGATTGAAATTAGATTGCATGAGAAACAGATGAAATATTCTAATTTAGGGGTTCAACATATTCACAAGCAGTTGCAGAACCCGTGCCTAGAATTTTAGAGTCTGAAGAAAGATAGAGTAGTTCAGCTAGAGGTGTGTGAAGAAGTTTGGCTCCTGAAATGCAAAATTTAGGGGCATGACAAAGATCATTGTCCTGTCTTCGCGAATTATGTTGCAATAGGAGGACTGATGCCTCTGAGGTGAGAAGCTAAAGTAGGGCCAAGTACAGGGCCCGTGCTATGGTGTGCTATTTGTCAGGTAGCTGGGAAACATGTGACAGATAATTTCCATTTTCTACAGAAATTTGTACGGACACCGCAATAACACTTCTGCAACTTCTGTCAATTGGTGGGTCATGATGAGCGTAATTTCCATAGTTATGAGTTATTGATGGATAGAATGCCTGCATATAGGGTGCAGGTAGAAACCTGACCTCTAGAACAAGGTTGAGAGGGAGAGCAAGGCGAATATCAGGGGTGCTAATAAGGTCGGTGGAGGAGGACGTGGTAGAGGTTGAGGACAAGTTATTTGTTACAATTGTGGGGGACCGGGTCACTACGTGCGAGAATGCATTAACCCAACACATCTTTCATGTTGATATTGTACTCAATTTGACCATGCGACAAAGGATTGCCTTGTATTATTAGCTAATATAAACAAAAAGGGGGCACAACCTCAGTAGTCAACTTAGAACTTGTAGATGATGAGGGCTGAGCCTCGTGAAGAGGATCCTAAGGTAAATATTGTGCTGCACAGTGGAATGATGACTGGCGAAGATAAGGGGAAGCAACCTGAAGAGAGTGAATGGGTCCACAAGGCTCCAGAAAAGGAGATCGGGTTTGATCTAGAGCATGCAAGGGAAATGTTTATAGAAGAAAAAAAAAGCTTTGTTGAGGCATCTACCTTAGGAAGTCAGGATAAGCCAGCTGAAGAGATGGACCCTTCTATGCATGATACTTTCTTGGATACCTGTATGAAGCTACTGCGTGATAGCAAGGATGTGAAAGGACTACAAGAGCTGATAAATAAGTGCACTAGAAAAGAAAATGCTATTAACGGACTGCGCGTAGTTAGGAAGATTGGTAAGTATAAGGCAATAATGGGGTGTGAGATGAGGCTCACTGCGCAGATAGGAGAATATGAGATGGATCAAGTTATTTTGGATCTGGGGTTGGATGTGAAAGTTTTTCCTAAACAGACATGGGAGAGGATGGGAGACCTGTGCTACAGTGGTCTCAGATTTAGTTAATAATGGAAAATCATCATAAAATCATCCCCATGGAAATATTGCAGGGAGTGAGTGTTGATATTGAGGGTGCGAGCACATTGGTTGATTTTGAAGTGATAGAGATTGTGGATGACAAAAATCCCTACCCTGCACTCCTTGGGATTGATTAGGCTATTGACATGAATGGGGTAATCAATTTGAAGAAGAGGAAGATGATATTTGAGAAGAAAACTCTCTGCATAGTAGTGCCCCTGGACCCTGCAGAAGGACCCACACTACACTGAACCAGTCCGCGACTATGAAAGCGATGATGATTTGGACCAGATTTATAGGATAACAACATTAGATCAGGATTGGGTGAATCCAACAACAGATGGATGCATTTCTTGGGACAGCGAAAGTTCCTGCACATCAGATTTAGATAAGGAGTTGAAGCACTGGTAGAACCAACTACATGAAGTATCTATGTTGTGCTATAATATGATGACCAAGTCACTGCACTATGTATCATTAGAGGTAAGAATTCTGCCTAATTATTATGGTTTAACTAATGTCAATAAATTTTTGGATGCATTTGAAAAGGAAGTGCCAAAGAAGCATCGCTTCCAAGCCTTGGATTGGGGGCTGTGCGCTACACCTACGAGATGGTGGGGTACACACAAAGACAAGTTTGATGATTGGCGCATGTACAAAAAGAAGATGAGGTTGTGTTTGGTCACCCACAAGTTCAGATAACAGAGAAATATGATGGAAGGGATGATCTATGGAATCACCTGGCCAAATGGACTAAGGTTTATGGAGTGGAGCCTCAGCCTGAATGGATGCATCTGTTTTGTCATACTTTGGAAGTAATATTGATGAACTAGTATTTGGAAACAAAGCTCCGCCATGGCACTAAAGAATGGGATGTTTTGCAATGGGGATTCTTGATGACATTTAGCTTTGAGGATGGATTTAAATGTATTGATGAGGCATTGCATGAAGTCAAGGCAATGATCTTCAGAATACCACAGGATCCATTGGACTTAATTCAACCAGATTGGACCACCCAGCTGCGCCACACGCTGGAGTTCTATAATGTGACTATTGAAGAAGAGGATGAGGATACGAGGAACATTAATATCCTAGAGACTGAATGTCATCGTGAAGTTGAAGGACCAAAAATTGAAAACCCATAGATCACCGCGTCGCTAAAAACAAGACAAGTGAACATTGAAATAGAGGTAGAGCTGAAATTTGCAGATATTGGGGACTAATGGGATGAAGCAACAGTAGATAAGGTCGTTGAATTGCTACACGAATATCGAGACTTGATCCCAACAAAGTTTTCAGATTTGAAAGGGATAATAGTGGACCTGGGAGTTATGAAAATTACGTTGAAACTAGATGCAAAGCCAATCAAGCAAAGGCCTTACCACCTCAACCCTAAGTATAAAGAAAAGGTATGCTCAGAGTTGGATAAAATTCTTGCCACGGGTATTATTGAAATGGTCGAAGAATCTGATTGGGTGATCCCAATAGTAGTTCAAGAAAACAAGTAGAAGGATGAATAAGGATATGCATAGATCTCAAGGTGTTGAGTGATGCCTATGTACATGATCCCTTTCCAACTTTGTTCACCGATGAAGTTCTGGATAATGTAGGAGGATAGGAATCATATTCATTCACGGATGGGTTCTAGGGGTACCATCAGATCAAGATCATGCTAGAAGATAGAAGTAAGATGACGTTTGCGACTAAATGGGGATGCTTTCAATATATTGTAATGCCTTTTGGACTAAAGAACATGCCGGTGATATTTTTGCACGTAGTCATCACAGCGTTCAAGGACTTCATTCACAAGTTTCCAGAGGTATACTTTGATGATTGGACGGTGTTTGGATTGGTAAAGCACCACGTGGCTAGTCTACGCTTGATGTTCGATACATGCTGAAGGTATTAGATCGCGCTCAATTTGAAGAAATGTTTGTTCTGTGTTCCTTTGGGAATATTGATGGGCCATGTGGTGTACAGATAAGGATTAATGGTCACCCCAGCTAAGATAGAGGTTATAATTAATTTAGAGGCACGAAGAGGTTTGAAACAACTGCGTGCAACATTGGGGTATACATGATACTATAGAAAGTTCATTAAGAGTTATGCCTAGATTACCGCACTAATGGATAAGGTGCTAAAGAAGGATGCTACATTTTGTTGGAATGAGGAGTGCCAGGAAATCTTAGATGTGTTAAAGGAAAATATGGTCACCACACTGATCCTAGTCTTCTGGATTGGACGAAGGAATTTCATGTGCATGTGGATGCCTCATGTATTGCGCTTGAGGTAGTACTGACACATGCCAGTGAGGGAGAGTTGGATCACCCTATAGAATTTGCAAGTAGGAAGTTCTCTAAAGCTGAGAAGAACTATTCAATGATAAAGTGTGAAGGTTTGGCTATGGCGTACGTGCTCCATAAGTTTAGACATTACTTGTTAGGTGAGCACTTCAAGATGTATACAAACCATTCTGATTTGAAGTACCTGGTTAACAAGCCTGTGTTGGGGTGAAAGATATGCAGATGGCTGCTGCTGTTTCAGGAATATGATTTTGAAGTCATTATGAAGCTGGGAAGATTGAATGCAGGGCTTAATCATCTGTCACACATTGAATCAGGAGAGGAGCCTACTAATTTGGAGGAAGGACTACTTGACATGTAGCTCTTTGTAGTACGTGTTGCATACAATCACTTTGCAGATATCATACACTTCCTGACAACATGAATGGCTTTAGAGGGGTATACTAGTCAATAGAAGGAGTTGGTGGTGTACACGATAGACTTTTCTGTCATTGCAAGGCATTTATAGAAAATGGGATCGAATGAAATACTGCGATGTTATGTGCTTGAGTTTGAACAAAACAACATCCTCATTAAAGCTCATGGAGGAGTTGCGGGAGGACATTATGTAGGAAAAACAACAACGAAGAAGATTTTATGTGTTAGGATATGGTGGCCAAAACTTCATAAGGATTCCAAGGCTTATTTTAAGGCATGTGATGCATGTGAGAGGATAGGCAGGCCATCGTAGAGGGATGAGCTACCTCTGAATCCACAGCTGTCATTACAACCATTTGAGAAGTGGGTGATTGATTTTGTAGGACCAATTCATCCTCTAGGAAAGAAGAGAGGTGTGTGGTACACATTTCCTTAATGAGACGATCAATGTGTTGATAGAGAAATTCCAAGTTTATCACCAAAAGAGTACGGCGTATGACCCGCAGGCTAATGGGATGGTTGAATCATTTAATAAGATATTGGAGAACATGCTGACGAAGGTTTGCAATGCACAAAGAAATGACTGGGATGTGTGCATACCCGCAGCGCTATGGGCTTACATAATGACTTGCAAAAAGCTGACTAGAAAACGCCTTAATGGCTGGTTTATGGTGTAGAAACTGTGATGCCGATGGAGTACATTGTACCTAGTCTACGTATAGTGGAATTCATAGGAATGGAAGATCGTAGAGCCCTAGAAGAGAGGCTCGCATAGCTGACAGAGCTAGAAGAGGACAATTTTTTGGTTGGATTCCATCAACAAGTTCAAAAGGAGCACAAAAAGGCATGGCATGATTGGAACATCAAATTGTGCACCTTCAAGGTAAATGATTTAGTGTTTTTACATGATAGAAAGTTTGATAAATTTCTAGGAAAATTTCAGATGCATTGGCTGGGGCCCTATGTCATCAAGGAGATTACTGATGGTGGAGAAGTTTAGTTGGTGAAATTGAATGGAGATCCATTTCCAGGGAAGGTAAATGATAGTCGATTGAAGCCATACACCAGGGATCTGTCCAGATGACTATATGGTGGAAGCATAGTCTTAACACTCTAGGAAGTTGAAAGGAAGTGCAGGACTATAAACTACACTGCCTGTGTTGTATAGTTACATGAATGGAGGACTTGTGGAAGGGAGGAGCATCACAATAGCAGCATAAGCGTTGGGCAAGCACACAGTGCAGCTAGAAAGTGACTGTGATGGCCACTATTCATGATATGACAGTGGGAAAACGGCTAAGAGGAGCGGAAGGCGATATTTAAGGAAGAATTTAAATGTGATATCTTTGAAAATCTGCCAGGAATCTAGCATTTATGAACCGATTTTTAGGGAACGGTCAGATTCAAATTTGAAGTTTCCTATAAATTACAGATGGCCACTCAATGAAAAACACTTTACATTTTGAGAATTGAGGTGTTGAGCTGTCAGTTGCACATGAACTCGGAGATTTTTGAGGCTTTGATGGTCAGTTCAATGTTTTATAGGTTTCCTAAGGAATCCCAAAAGCTCCTTACTATCCTCATTTCAGCACCCGTGGAAACCGCAAGTGTTGGAGGAATGATGGCCTCTAAGGGAGCTGCCCTTGAGGTCATAAGTGTAGAAGTTCCCAAAGAAGTACCAAAGTCGCCAAGGTTGCCCAGGCTGATATGAAAATCACTTGTGAGTGATCTCAGTTAATTAATTAATGTAGGTATTCCAGACTCGTGCTGGTGTGTGTCTATGTTATCTTAAGCAATGGATCAATAAGATTACAAAATACACAGACACTGGAAAACAGTAAGAGAAAACAAAGCAAGCAAATGCAAAACACAACAATTTAATAAGGAGTTCACCCAATCCTCTTGGGCTACGTCTCTGGTCCAACTTTCAGTGGTGGCCGTCTTTATTGTGTCTTTAAGTAGAGTTTTTACAACGAGGAGATAAATTTGAGTCTCCTGGAATAGATGATGCTTGGCAAGGTGGTTCTTGGATTCCCCAAGCCACTAGAGTGCACAGACTCCCTTGAGTCTCGACCTCAACTAGTCTTGATGGGATGAGTCTAATTTGATACTCAGTTCCCAACTGATATCCTCACAGGGATTGCTTGAACCTATCAAGCCTGGTTCTATCTACTCGAAGCTGCCTTAGCTCTAAATGTCAACTCAACTCTCTGTTCTCTACTTTCTATCTCTTCTATCTCACTGTCTCCTTCTCCTCCTTCTCTGTTCTCCGCCTGTTCATGGCTTAAAGCCAATCCATCTCATGACTATTCACTTCCTTTTCCATCTCTTTAGATCACTTGGTGTTGTCCGCTTGGAATTCCCTGCCTCTGTGTCATCACCATTGTGTAACATTTCACAGGGAGGTGGCCACTTGTCCCTTCATGGACTGGGTACCAACTCTTCCTTGACGGTTCATTATTTTAGTTACTTTGTGAATTAATTCATCTGCCAGCTCAATGGTCAAATCGGACTTCAAACCTTTATGTGCCATAGCTTATTTCTCCCTCCAAATTTGATTTCCCATTGGGCACAATCTCTGCCATTATATCTGGGGCCTCCAGATCCTACAGTTATTGCTCTTATCACGCGGTTGACTTTCTCGAACATTAGCCCATGATGGGAGTGGTTTTCTCTCTCATCCGTCGAACATGCATCATTCAACGTATGGAATCACTCGTTCCTCTGCCAAATTCGCTTACTGCCCGAAACACCTCTGATATTCTGCCAGTTTTGAAGTGCAGGATACGCCTTTGGTTTTAGTGCTTTTCCCACGGTTTCTTGGCTTCCCTTGTGACCGAGCACTCGGGGCTTTTCCTTCTAGAGGGGTTTTCCCCAGGGCATCAGAAACAGCCTCTGTTTTCTGAACTGAGCTTCCTAACTACCATTTTTGCACCATGCACAGTCCCCATGGGCCAACGGTCAGTGCGCTTTGACCGAAGGTCCTCGTTGCTCTATGCTGGCTGCAAAATACCATTATCCAGAGGTTATTTCTGATAGCTCATTGTTTTACAAGATTTTGAAGTCTGTCATGATTTGATACAGTCATAAAACTCTGATAATTTTCATGGATCTAATTCGAATCACGACCTTCCCACTGAAAAAGCTTTTGGACCACCAAAATTTGGTTTTCAAGCATTGACTAAGTGAGGGTACAATTGTCTCACTTGTCCAATCCCTATCCATTTTTCACTGCTCGGCTTTGAACCCTTGAGCCGAATCCTGAGGTACTCAACATCCCCCCTACATGTCATCCTCACCTTCCTGTCCAGAAATGTGTCTTCCTACAATTCATTAAGATATTCAGGTAACAGGTCATCAATAGAAGGCAATTGACTCTGTTCTTCAGGATCCTCAATTAATGAAGGTTCAAATAGTCTCAAGTTGTCTGCATTTACGACTGAGTAGATGTGCATGTAAGTTGGTAGATCAAGGCAAAACACATTCTCACCAATTTCTCAAGTATCTTGAAAGGTCCATACCTGATAGGTTTTAGCTTTTTACCTTCACCTTGCATTCTGTCGTTGCTGATATACAGCGAGACTTGATCACCAACTTGGAAACTATGCTCCATCTGATGCTTGTCATGCCTTGCGTTGTATTTGGCTTGGCTCTTTTCCATCTATTCCTGTACTTCCTGGTGAATCCCTTGGATTTGTTTAATGAACCTAGTTGCCCTGTCCATCGCTGTGTCCCTCAACTGTTGTGTCCTTACCAAAGACAAAATCCAAACGAGACCTTGGAGTGAAACCAAAACAGGTGTCAAAAGGAGATCTCTATGTAGAAGAATGTTTGGCTCGGCTGTAAGCATGTTGCACATAACACAAATGTTCATCCCAAAGCTTAGGATGCTTATTGCAATATCCCCTGAGCAACTGGATCACTGTCCTGTTGACTACTTCTGTCTGGCCATTGGTTTTTGGATGAAAAGTTGTGTTTTTCTTCAATTTGGTGTCCATCAATTCCCACAGACTTGACCAAAACCTCCCAACAAATCATGTGTCTTGATCAGATACAATGGAAGTGGGTAACCCAAAATGAACCCATACATGTTGAAAGAACAATTTTGCAATTTGTTCATCTGTAATTTGTTTATTACAAGGTATCAAAATACACATTTTGCTGAACCTATCCACAACAACATACAGATAGTCATGACCTCTCCTAGATTTAGGCAATCCTCCAACAAAATCCATGGAAACACTTTCCCAAGGATGAGAAGGAACTGGTAATGGAGTGTACAAGCCTAGTTTTCTATTGTCAGGCTTACTTTTAGCACACATAGTACACCCTCTTACATATCTAGAAACTGTCTCATTCATTTTTGGCCAATAACAAAATCTTTGCAGCTATGCAACTGTTTTACTTACCCCAAAGTGACCTGATATTGGAGAAGTGTGTGCTTCTCGAATTATCTTTACTCTTTCAGTTTGTGGAATGCATAACTTCCCACAATGATATAAGATTCCGTCCTTTACATGATAATCCAATTCTTATACTCGTTTGCCTTGACTTAAAGTTGCATATACATCTTTAAAGTCTATATCTTGAGTATATTGTTCAATGTAGCTCTCATGTAACACATAATTATGCTTAGGTATAGAAGATGCATTGATAATGGGTCTAGATAACATATCTGCAACTTTATTGTGTATACCCTTTTTATATCTGATGACTAAATGAAACTATTGTACAAAACCCATCCATGTATAGTGTCTTGATTGCTGCAACTTACTTTGGGAGTGTAGATATTGAAGTGGTTGATGACCAGTATGTATTACAGTCTCTTTTCCCATTAAGAAATGTTTCTACTTTTTCACACTTCGTACTAATGCATACAATTCTTTGTCATATGTAGGATAGTTAACTACTGCAGAATTAAATGTCTCAGAATGATAACATATGAGTTTACCATGTTGTGTCAACACTACTCCCATGGCATAGTCACTGGCATACGTTTAGATCTCAAAGGGCCTTTGAAGATTAGGCTATGCTAGCACTAGTGCTGTACTAATCATTTCTTTCAAGGTGTCGAAGGATTTCTATTGTTTTCCTCCCCATTGAAACACCTTGTTCAATCCTATTAAAGCATGTCAGGGGGCTGCAATTAAGGAAAAGTTAGAAATGAACTTTCTCCAATATTGTGATGCTCCTAAGAAGCTCCTAACTTCTATAGCAGATTTGGGTTTAGGCCAGTTTACAATGACTTCCACCTTAGAGGGAACTATCGTCAATTCACCTCCCGCTACTATATGTCCCAAATAATTCAAAAATGTTTTGCCAAATTCACATTTTGAGAGTTTAACATTAAGTTTTTCTCTTTTCAAAACATCTAGTGTCTGCTTAACATGCTTTAAATGTTCTTCCCATGTTTTGCTAAATATCATAATGTCATCCAGATACACAATAACAAAACCATCAAGAAGAGGTCTAAGTACATCATTCATTAATCTCATGAAAGTAGCATGAGCATTAGTTAAGCCAAAAGGCATAACCATCCACTCATACAATCCCTGCTTTGTCTTGAAAGTAGTCTTCCATGCATCTTGTTCTGCAACTCTGACCTGATGATATCCACTATGCAAGTCTAACTTAGAAAAATAAATAGCTTCTTTCAATTGATCCAAAAGATCATCTATGTGAGGAAGGGGATAAAGATTTTTTATTGTTATCTTATTCAGTGCTCAGTAATCAATGCACATTCTCCACGAGCCATCTTTCTCTCGCACCAAAACGATTGGTGATCCACATGGTGATGTGCTATGTTTGATGAACCATTTCTCGAGCAACTCCTGCACTTAATTCCTAATTTCTATGTTCTCTAAAGTGGACAAAATGTACATTCCAATGTTAGACAATGGAGCATCTTGCTGCAAATTAATATCATGCACTATTTCCTTTTTGGGTGGCAGACCTTTAGGTTCTTGAAACAAGATATCATACTCTGAAACAACTTTTTCTAAATCAACTTGTTGTTTAGCATCACAACCCTCAAATACATTGGTTTTCTCAGGTTTCTTTTCCTTTACAACCATCAATAAAAATTGTTTGCATGAATTTACAATTCGTTTCATCTGCCCTGAGTTTATGAGAGTATAATTATTCTTGAGCTTATGAGCTCTTACAAAGTATTCGATTCCATCTTTAACGAGTAGATACTTCTTCTCAGCTCTATAGAAAATAACTTTTCCGTCATACAAGTAAGGACTTACTAAAACAATTCCACATATATCCAAAGGAATTATATCTAACTCAACCTCATCTACAATGCTGACCCAAAAGAAAACTTGAGTTTGCATTGTCTAGTCACTTGTAGTTGTGATTTATCACTTAACCAACCTAATGGGTATGGTTTCTTGTGAGGTGTAGTCAGTAATCCCAACTTCTTTACAATTGCTTCAGAAATTAAATTTACTTGTGAGCCACTATCAAACAAAGTATCAATCTTTTGATGTTTGGAAATAACTCGAATATGGAAAAGCTCATGTCTTTTTCTCTCATTTTCTTCATCATTAATAGATTGTGTAGAATTACTAGTAGATTCTTCAGAATTTTTACCTTTTATACCTGTGTCTACAATGGTTGTTTAATCTCCTGAGTGCAACCCCAAATATTTATGAATAGCTGAAACAATCTTCTTCTTCTTGCCCTTGAACTGCTTAGGTCTTAGCTCTGGATGCAGAGTCCAATAGTGCTCATCATCATGCCCATCCTTCTTAGAGTGAGTGCATGAAGACTTGATTTTCTATGCAGTGTTGGCCTTCCTCTCTTTCCATTTCTGTTTTCTTTTCTCCTTATTCTTGCTTGCAATGGGCTTGGATGGTCCTCCAACTTCTGGGTTCCCATTATTTCCTCTAGCTTCTAGATGTGTAGCTTCAACATATACCTCATCTATACTAGTGGGATTAAACAAGAGGATAGTGTGCCTCATGTAGCTGCGTAGACCACCTATGTACTTCAACAGAGTCTCAGGTGAGTCTAATGAAATTCCTAGAATCAAAGCTTTTCTCCTAAATTCTTGGGTGTAACCTTATACACTTTTCCCTTTCAATTGGCGAAGAGTTTGCCAGCTCATCATGGCTTGCTGCATGTAAGCTAGTGGATAGAACTGCTTTTTGATTGCAGAAACAAATTCACTCTAGACAGAAAGAATCTTACCATGTTTCTTCATGTTCACTTGTGTCATGCCTTCCCACCATACCAAGGCAGTGTCTCCGAGGCGTAGGCTGGCCAGCTGAATCTTACTCTTGTCTGAGCCGATACTCTACACTCTGCAATAAACATCAATTTGTCTAATCCAATTATCCAACTTCTCTGCATTCAACTCTCCATCATATATTGGTAAATAAAATTTAACATCTAATTTAATCAAAGATGTCTTCTTTTTATGTTCAAGGCTATTAGGAGGTGTGAGAAAGTTTTCTTCTTCCCCTTTGCCTTTTGAGGGGTCATGGAGGAGAGATTCTTCTTCTCCTTTTTTCTTTGGAGTGCGATGAATCTTCATCTTTACCTTTCTTAAACTCCCTGTACATTTACTCTACCATGGAACTCATGGCCAAGAAACTATCTATGAATTGGGGGTCTAGTCCCAAGGTACTTTCTTCTGACATTTTTTTCTTAGGACAGACTCTTCCAATTTCTGGGTTAGTTTTGACCAACTCTCCTTCTCCTAATTTAAGCTTTGATCTAGTTATCATTCAACAACAAAATCCAACACAAGCTTGTCTAACCTTAACAACCTAGGAGCTCTGATACCACTTGATCTAAAATCACTCGTGAATGATCTCAGTTAATTAATGAAGGTATTACAAACTTATGTGCTAGGGGATGTCTATGTTATTTTATGCAACAGATGGATAAGATTGTGAAATACACAGACACTGAAATAATGAGAGAACACAATAAGAAAACACATAAACACAACAAATTTAATAAGGGTTTCACCCAATCCTCCTGGTCCAGCCTTCAGTGGTGGCCTTTCTATTATGTCTTAAAAAAACCAGAGTTTTACAACAGTGAGCTCAAATTGAGTCTCACTTAACAGATAATGATCAGTAGGACTGTACTAGGTTTCCCCAAGTCTCTAGAGTATAGAGACTCCCCTTACTGAATCTTGACGTCAACTAGTCTCAGTGGTATGAGTCCAATTTGGTACTCAATACTTGACAGGTATACACAGAGGAGTTTCTTGAACCTCTCAAGCCTTCTCTGGAGTTCACAAACTCTCGAACTCTTTCTCTATCTCTGTCTGTCGATGCTGCCTTTGCTCTGCAGGTCAGCTCGACTTCTCTGTTCTCTGCAATTTTTTTGCTTCTCTCTCTCTCTGCTCTCCCTTACTGTTTTTCTCCTCTCCCTGCTTTCCCTGTCTGCTTGTAGCTTAAAGCCAATCTTCTCCTTGACTATTCATTTCCACTTCTCGGCTCTTTGGATCTCCTACCTATGTCCACTGGAATTCCCCTGCTCTATGTCATCATCACTGTAATGCTTCATAGAGAGGTGGCCACCTGTTTCCCCCTGAACTGAGTGTTAGTTCTCTTTGAACGATCATTATTTTCGTTGCTCCAAGATTGCCCGCAAAATTGATTCCTTCGCCAACTCATTAGTCATGTCGGATCTCAAATCTTATCTACCTCAACCTAATTCCCTGTCGAATCCAGTCACCCATCGGATTGCTTCTTGGCCATTGATCTGGGGCCTCCAGATCCTACAGTCTCCGTCCATATCGTGTTGGTAAGTAGCATGACCTTTACCCATGTGATGAGAGTGGTTTTCTCTCTCATCTGCTAGACACGTGTCACCCATTGTATGGAATCGGGCGGGACTTGGTCGAACCCGCTTATCGCTTGAGGGCCTTCCGATCTCCTGTCAGTTTTAGCGCAGGGCCAACCTTCTAACAGAATCAGTGATTTCCATTCGGTTTTATGATTTTTACCGTGACCAAGCGCTCGGGGCTTTCCTTCACTAAAGGGGGCACCCTATTTAGTGCTAACTGCATATCAGAAACTGCCTTTGTTTTTGGATCTAACTTCCCGTTTTGCCAATTTGCACCAGCACGCGGTTACCATGAGCCAACGGTCTGCGCGCTTTGACTGAGGGTCCTCGTTGCTCCGTGTTGACCATAGATTGCCATTGTTCAAAGGTTATTTATGATAAGCTCGAAATCCACAGAACTTTGAAACTTTGGTATGAGTTTTACAGAGTTCAAGAAACTTTTAAGAGTGTTTGAGGAGCCAATTTGGATCACTAGTTGATCAAGTTATTGATCAAAATCTACCTTTGTTCAACCCCATTCTCTTTGAAAGTTAGTCTCGTGAGTCCATTATCGACCAACCATTGGTTGAGAAAACAATAGAATTTTCTCCACCTTCAATTAATCGTACCTTTCAAGTAGAAAGTGAACCTTGTACTACTCAAGTTCTTTTGGTTTCTTTAGCTTTGAATGAACTGGAAGGAAATACTCCCATTCTCAAGGTGCATAAGAGTAGTTCTCCTCTTCCCATAGCACAAGAGGGAAGCTCTCACATTCCTACGACACCCCCTCCAAGTAGTTTAGTCACTTATTTTGATTGGAGTCAACTGGAAGGATATCATCTTCCATCCTATGTGCCTTTCCTGATTACAATACAGGCTTACCATATGGTTGTACCTAGAACAATCATAGATGAAGGCACATATGTTAGAATTCTTTCCTCAATTGCTTGGCAAGATTTAGGTTCTCCTCAGCTTGTCCCCATCACCCAAAATATGTTAGATTTTAACAGAGGAACCAATCAACTGCTAGGGATCCTTCCTAAGTTATCTATTACTTTTGGAGGAACTATTTTCTCTATAGACGTGATGGTTGTCCAAGGCCCTTTAGATTTTAATCTACTTCTTAACCGTGACTATGTTTATTTCATGGGAGCTCTTGTCTCTTGTCTCTTTCATGTGATGTGTTTCCTGTATGAAGGAAGAATTTTGATCATTGAATTGCTTCCACTCATTGGTCTTGAATCATCCCCCAATCAACCATCATCCCTAAATGGTTTTTATATGAAAGCAATATCACCCCTGCCACAAATTAATTACGTGGCCACCTCTTCCATGCCCACATCTACTGATGACCTATTAGGTGATGTTGTACATCATGTACTGGGGGCATTGGAGCCCGATTTTTCATTTGGATCCCTAGACATGTATCCCTTCCAGAGCGTTGCTCTCCCATCTAATGAGAACCTCTTGGAAGCCATGGTCTCTTATAGTCCATGATCTAGGTTCCCATGAGGATAGTTCTTTCACTATGTCAACCTCATTAAAAAATGAAATAGGTCCATATGAGCATGGTTCCTTTACTTGTGTCAATATAGGTAAAAAATTAAACAAGGTGTCATGAGAATGGTTCTTTCCCAGTGTCAAGCTCGTTAAAAAAATAAACAAATCCCCTTCCAATTTGAGTCTTTGATTAGATATTATAGAATCCTAGTTGAGTCTTTCACTTGATCTCATAAGTGAACCTTCATTCCATCCACCTGTTAGTACCCAGTATCCTACTTAGGTGAATGAAATGAATCTTGGGGGCATGTACATCGAATTGAGTCATTATTCTAGGGGAATGCAAACTTATCTCAAGCATAGCTTGTTTCCATTTCAAGGTTGTGAAAAAATGAAACTATCTTCAAGTATACTCAAGCATAGTTTCCCATGTTTCAAGATTGTGTAAAAATGAAATCATTCCCACTTTACCTCTCGTGATTTCCATTTTTATCAACCTATATTTTTCCAGATGAGCCTTGGTTTTTCCTTTCCATCGCCACAATCTCTCTGGCCAAGCATACGATTTCAGTTGGTTGTTTTACCTTTTCTTGGGGAACATCTGCAATGAGTAGTCTTATTAGCCAACCTCTTGACCTTTCCATGTTTTGAGTAGTTCCATCATGTCTGGAACTAGTTGTTATCCTTTATAGCACTCATTCCTCTAGGTGGAGTCCTCTTTCATATCTTTGTAGACTCCAAAAATATGAAAAGATTGTCGAGCACTTTTCTTTTCAAACTTGTAAAATTAAATAAATAGATGTCTACTCAGTATAAGTTTAACCCCTTTCCGGATTGAGATGGACTAGTTGTGAAAAAGGAATACCTTAGTCAAACATGGCCAAGAGATTCTCTTGAATATTTTTTTCTATCTTTTTAGTTTCAAGAGACTATCTACGAAAAGGGACCTTGGGAGTTTCCTTTTTTCATCTTTTTCAAAATCTCTAAACATGAAAAAGATGTTGATTTACCCCTCTGTTAGACTTGTAAAACTTAAATGACGCATGACTTATCACCATGATGAGACCAAGTTACTCCTTCCTAGGGCTCATTAAACTTACTAGGATGGATTCATCTGAAGGATGAACTTATACAACAAGCATATGGTATCATCTTCAATCTTGTGATTAAAAATAAAGAGGTACGCGCTAGCGATAGTGGGGAAAAATGGAAGTAAAAATGTCATGTATTTTGTGTAATGGCAGTATGTCGCTCTTGAACATGACACTCATCTGCATCTCATGTTGGGTTTAAGATATCCTCTCTTCACCACTTGCCTTCCTAGGTTTGGGAAATCAATTTGCCTCTAATTCAATCACCCCTGTTGTCATCATGACCTCTGATTCCATTTTGTGTCAAGTGCTGCCGAACTCTGGAGTCGTGTTGCTGATATGTTCAAGAGAAGTCCTATCTACAAAATTCAAACCTCTTATACCTACTTGACCCTCTCTGCAACAATCCTGAATCACTCCTATCATTTTGAGATATCCTATGTTTCGTGTTGATGATGTGGGAAACATTATGGCCCTCCTTCGACAGATCACTTCCTATTGACTTTAGCTCATTATTCAAGAAGTTGATTTAGAAATGCCCTTTTAATACCTTAGATCTTGCATGCCTCAATGGCAAGTTCTTCATGTTCAACAATAGGCTTACATCATTGGCCTTCAATTGAATGATTCAACAAGTGTTCAACTTCAACTCACATATTCACACTTGTACATTGTACTGGTGTACCTTGAAGGCCATCATCATTATTGGTGGTTTCTCTCATTCCTATTAATGGTTTAAATTATTGACCAATAACCAAGTGGTTTCTACCATGTTCGACGTCAACACATCTATTCACATGGTTAGATTTGTACTTTGGTCAAGATAGAGATGAAGACCCTGGATCTCATATGTTAAAATCCGAGTTGTGAGGAGTTCTTGAGTATTCATGATCCTTTTCATATGGATGGCTACGTCCATTGCCATGGATCCTTAGACATGATCATTTTCATATGGATGGTTACGTCCATGTTGTGTATCCATAGACATGATCCTTTTCAAATGGATGGTTGCGTCCATACCATGGCTTCATGTATTATATTTTGATGCTTATTTAGATGTATTATCAGGCATATGCATATATTAGAGATGTCATATATTGTATCGTGTTTGATTTGCAGGTCTCTTGATGGTGGTCTTCCAAGTTCCTTGCCTTAAATAATAAAACACTTCAACCATCACTTCATGTTTTGCTTTCATTCTTTAAGGGGCATCTATTACATAGTATTTTGTCACATTCCTGACTTTGTACCTAAAGTGTCATCCTTTGTACCACTACCATCACAAATGTCATAAAGCGAAAAAAGCTATGTAAACTCAGTCACCATGAATTATATGCTCAACACATCCCTGAAGAGATGGAGAACTAATGTCTTGAAGTAATTCTAGAAAAACTTGTGAAAAACCCTAATTTGCAAGACTAACACTAATTTTAGTAGGAAAATCTGTGTTGGTAACCTCTTTTCTAACTAGTGACTAATGATGGTAGTGTGACTTTTGATAGGAAAAACCACGTTGATCCTCTTCAATCATTTTATCCAAAAATGGAGTAGAAGCTTCACTTACTAGAAGCCTCGAGAATGATGAGTTGGTAGCTTTTGGATGAAGATATGGTCAAGTACTCCCATTTAGATCATTTGATCCTAACTTTAGGGATCTTACCTTTGGGATAAGGACCTTATTTCCCATTTGGGAGATCTCTAACCTCCTCTCCATCGCTATAAATCTATTCTTCACTTTTCTCAATGGGTTGGTCATTGCTGGTTGCCATTATTCTGCTCAATTCTGCTTAGATGCTACCATTTTGGTGAGAGAGGAAAGTAGATCTTGTTACGTTTGGCTTGGACTTGGAACCATCTTGAAGGAGGCCTTCAACATCAAGGCACCAGTTATATGCTTCCCTCTTTGATTTAATCATTAATACAAAGCATGTTTTACTTCCCATAAGCTTGTCTATGATAATTTGCTTAGTGCAATAGTCCGTGATATGTTGTATAACTTACATTGGACTGAAAATGCTATGATATCTCTTGTTGTTGTCTTTTGATCTCTCTTGTAGGTATTCAAATGCAAGGAATAGCGAGGAGTGAGCTTGGGAAATAAGGGATCAAGATTATCATCAAAGGTCAAGCACATAAGATAGAGGTACGCCATCTCCCTTTCTCATTTGTCATTCTAATATAGGTTAGGGAAGTTTTCTTGTTTTTCAAGGGTTGTTACTAGACCCACATATTGGGCTAGAGGGATCGCTTCTATCTCTAGAAGGGATTTCCTAATATCATATCAATCATTAGAAGTGATGGAGGTTGGGTTGTCTGGGGCTGTTCTAGGAGGTGGAGGAGTGTGGAAGGAGCATTACACATGCTCTTTGAAATGGGCCATCGAGGCCTCCAACTTTTCAACTTTCTAGGAGAGTAGATTATATCCATGTCATACCACCACCACATGTTCTCGAGTATGGCACTAAAAATAGTGCATCTCGTTTAGTGTTGCGATAAACTTTGCATGTTCTTGTTGCTTCACATGCTTAGCAGTAGCCAATCTATCCATAATTTTCTAAATGAGGTCTTGACAATGATCCATGTAGCATGTATGTTGTTGCCCCCTTCCTCCACGTCATGCCAGCCCCTGACTTCGTCCTCCTCCATGAAAATCATACCCTCCTCAGTGTCATCCTCTCATGGTGTTTCCACCTTGACCACCAATTGAAACTCTCGGGCCTTTACCTCCCCGAACATTTGAACCATCCTTGCAATTGCCACCAGATCTTCCTCCGCCATGGCTTGCTAAACTTGACAAGCAAATACGACCACCCCTAGAACCACTATGTCATATATGTTTTCCACTAGATGCCAACACCATCAGGGATAGGATTCCACCACCCATAGGGTCTGCTCAGTTAGGATCCAGATGGGATGACCTACATGAAATGCGAGGTGTCGACCTCATTCTAATACACCATAAAACACTGAACGAAAGAGAAATTGAGGGCTTCCCTCCTTCCACCACTAGGATTGTCTGCCTACTATCCGAGTTGAGCTGTTGGGAACTCGGTCTCACCACCAACAACACAAAAATGCCGACGTGTGAGGGTAAATTTTTTCCTGCCACCCAATCTTCCACCCATGGTGCACTATGCTACTAGGATGAAATTACCCTAGCTAAAGAACTAGGGAGGAAACCAAGAAAAAAATTCTCTCCACGCCTGAACACACACCTCCCTACCCCTAATTGCTCGACAGAAGAATTCCCCACCCTCTGCTGAACAACTGTTTCTCCAGCATAAATGAATTATCCCATCGGATGCTTTGACCCGCTAAATGTATGTGTAGGCTTAACCAATACTTCACTAGGATATACCCACGCAGGAGCCAAAAAGAATGTTGATGGTAAATCTGCCACCTTTCCCACACTAGTCGTGCTTGCGACTTAGCAATTTCCATCTCCAACCTCACACACCAGGAGCCACAATAACACCATTCACCATGTAGGATTTCGAAATTGAGTTAGGTCCTATCTAGGTTATAACAGGCCTCCTCCCCAGCCATGAATGCTCCCCTGACGCCACCACTTGCAACGTACTCTCCGAGTGAATGTTTCACACACTCAAGGTTCAGTGCCCCTGATCTCAAGGTACTTGGAGAAGGCCTGGGGGCAGGCCTTTGTACCTGCATCCATGTGTCCATCATCAATCCCACACGGTCCTTTAGGGCTTGCAATTACGTCATTCAACAACCCCATTGGGGAATAATAAGTATTATTGATATTTTTTATACAATTTGTGTTTTTTTTCATAAATTAAATTTATTATAATACATAATTATTAAGATATTTATATCCATAATAATAGAATGTTAGAATACCTATACCCATGTGTTTGTGTACATATATACATAAACATCATGTATCCATGTGTGTTGTACAATTTATATGCATGTGACATCATATCCACTTTTATGCATACCTAAGGTAACATAGTGTTGGTAGTCAAATGAGATGTTATTTATTTTTGCGTATTTGACACTAAAATAAAAATAACAATCTAGGAAATTATAGAATTAATTTATTATTAATTTTACAATGTACATTATGTATGTTATTGATTGAATGGTTTATTAAAAAAAGTTATGAACTTTTAGCATCCTAATTATATTGGTAGATATGTTTATTTTAGAATAAGTTTTTTAGAAAATTATATAATTATTAATAATTATTAAATGGATGGTAGAAAATTTAGCCTCCACAAAATATTTTTAGTAGTAGTCAAGATAAAAAGATTAAGATTTATCTCAAAGGTAATAATGCACTTTTTTCTATTCAATTTAATTAAAAAAAGTCATATTTACAAGTTTCAAATTCAATTTCTATTTATGGCATTAAACCCTTATTGTTTATTGTTACTTTACTATGTTTTCTTGTTACATGTTGTTATATATATTATATATATATATATATATATATATATATAATATATATATATATATATATATATTCTTTTTATAAACTAGTTGACCAATATAAATAAATGATTGGTAAACATGAATAGGCATCAATCCATGATAAGAAACAAAACACTTACTCAATTATACATCTCACATTGCCCATATTAAAAAAAAATCATAAAACTTGACTAAGTATATTTTGTTTTAAATTATTAATTATTATTATTATATACATAAATAATATATAAATTTTAAAAAACATGTTAATCATGGGGATTCACCCCCACTTTATTATGGAAAATCTTAACTTGTAAATAACTCTTCTTACAATACCATGGTTTATCCAATACTAGATGTCGAATATGACCGGTTGATATGACATTTTTTTTTAATTAATTAATTTGAGATAAATTAATTAAAAGAGCATAATTGACTAGGAGATAAATCTTAACTCTTGATATGTGAATACTACTATGAATATTCAAACATATTCCGTGGAGCTAAATCTCTACCATCCACCTAATAATTACTAATAATTAAATTAAAATTATGGAAAACTTATTAAATAAACACTTATCGACCTAATTAATAATAATAGTAATAATAAGTTAAAATAAAATTATAATTTAGTTAATTTTTATGCTTTTCTTATTCTTGCCAATATGAGATGTATAATAAGATAAGTGTCGTGATGCCTATTATGGATTTATGCCTATTTAGTATCTATTTAATTTATATGGTCATTGTAGTGGTAATTTATTGAATAAATGTGTTATTGTTTTCAAATATTCATTAGTACATATTTCAAGTCCAATAATTTAAACTTATAATAATAAGAATTCTTGTTACTTTTCTTGTAAATTTAATTTTTGAACCAATAGAATATATTATAATACACAATTATTACTCTTTAGTGAGAATACTTATATTAGATTCAATCTTGTTGATGTAGCCTGCCTATACCTATGAGGTAATTAGTAGTTTAGGAGAATCACAAAAACGATATTATAGTGTTGTTTGAATATATAGGGATACCCACCAAGAATTTAAGCAAATATTTCAATAAATTTCTACCTATATATTGGTGGGTTCTTGGTTTCCTCTCAAGAACTAAGCCAATTGCAATATGCACATATAATAGACAAAGTGGAACCAATATCGAGAAGTTACAAGAACATAAATTTCCTTTGGGGAGTTACCCCTAGGGTTTAGTTGGTTTATGAGACTATTATATCTTCATTTACATGGTGATTTGATGATGTGTGGATCATTGCCTCTAAATTAGCTTAGGTGCAATAGTCATTGTGATTGACCATGCACTTTGTAACACCCTCCTCTCATATTTACCCAAGTTAACTGGTACATTAGGGTAAACATGTGATGAAGAGTTACTATGATATGATTCAACTCCCCAAGAATAGTTAAGGAAATGGAATCAACAAACCAAAGCCAAACTGACCTTCCTCAGGAGCTACAAAATCTTCAGGAGCCAACCAATCCCTCTAAGTGTCCAACCCTTGAGAGAACTTGCTTCTAGACAGAACTAGACCCCCAGTCTCTCCCATGCCAAGCCTTATATGTGTCTGAGACCCCCAATCGCTCCCACAACAAGGCCTCCATGTGACTTTGGCCTTTTAAGGAAGTTTTGTGCCAAGGACCCTGAATTTTGAGCTACCTTTTCAAGGCCAAGACTCAGGCCTTTGCCCAAAACTTCATAAAACTTATAGAAATGAAAAATAACATAATGAAAATGCCTCTAATGAAAAAATTGAACAATTATCTAACTTGAAAAGGCCTATCCATGACAGACGTTTCTTCAAACACATCATGAACATGTAATTTATAGGTCATAACAACATATCTATATATATGGATCTCATACTTATCTAAGATTTTCCAAGAAGGACTGATGCCTTCTCACAATAGCTGCATTATCATCTATTAATTCATACATTCATCAACATTTCATTTACTAATAAAAACATAATGAGATCCAAAACTAAAGTCTATCAATAACCATGCTTATAACCAACATAATAGAAATGATAGAACAACCACTAAAACTACATATTAACAAATATATTTACACATAGAACAAAAGAGGAAAATAACTCTTATTAACCTATGCAAAAGCCAACAAAGTTGATGACTTCCATGTACCACTTGGCCATAGATTGGGTTGAACCAAATCTTTCTTTCAACAAATCACCCCCATGCCATATTCCAAGCATGAATGTGAGACTCACAAAAAAACCAATCAAGGCTTCCTCGGGATTTATGTGTATCCTGCCAAGGGATTCCTAGGCCCAAACAATAAACATACACTACAAGCTTTACCACAATCCCACCATATATTGGTTAAGGGATCACTAGGCCGTAAACAAGCATGGATGCCTCTGGATTTCTCTACCTAAACTGTGAGTAATTTTTTCGTATCCACCCTCTAGGATTTATCATGTATCTTTCCATTATTGGTCAAGGGATTCCTAGGCTCAATAACGGTATACACCTCTAGGAATTACCATGTATCTCGCCATTATCGATCAAGGGGTTCCTAGGCCCAATGAGGGTATTGACAACCAGAATTTATCATGTATCCCACCATTACGGGTTAAGGGATTCCTAGGCCTTGTGATTTTTATAAGACCACCCCACTCAGTTTCGAAACCATCTGGCAATCCAACTCAACCATGTAAAAGAACCCCATCACACCGTGGCTATCCAGAAATGGAAAGGCAAGGTTGAAATATGTTGTCACACCTAGCAAGACCCATGCCAATGACAACAAAAGAACCAAGTACACACATGCATGTACCATGCATGCCAAAACTAGAAAGGAAATCATACATGTAACTCGATACCTAAAAGTAATCATGTTGTAGTCACTTTATCCCACTCATCCTTGCTTGATATTTTATTCCCTTTGATTTTTTGTCCTTCCTTCTCCTTTCTTCCTCCAATGCTAGAGTGTTCCAAGAATACTATAAGTGTGTGAGAGTATGAGAGAGTAGAGAGAATAAAGAGAGAGTTCCAAAACTGAACTCGAAAAAAGTTAAACTTGAAAAAGGTTGTGAACTGATCCCCAGAATCATTTTTATCAATGAGGCCTCTATTTTCCTCAATTTCCATTATTTTCTTTCATTTTACTTATCACATGCAACCTATTATGTTTCACCTTCCCTTTATCCTAATTTCCTTTATTTTCATAAATAAAAATTCCAATTAATCCCTCTTTCCTTTTCAAAGCCTTTTTCATTGCTTTTGCCAATTTCCTTAGCCATAATAAACAAAATCAACACCCACTAAGATGTTTTTCCTACCACTTAGCTTGTAATATGTGTCCTATGACCTTGGTCTTATTTTTCATTTATTAACTTTATTACATTGATTTTTAGCCCAAGGTTATTACAGGCCTCTCCCCCTTAGGGGAACAACATCCTCAGTGTCCAATTCCCCTATAAATAGTAAGACCGTTGAAAAGAAAAACATACTTCCCATGGAGCTTTATAACTTAGCTTGATGCAATATTTATAATGATTAACCTGTTGCAAATCAAACCAACATAACAACATGACACCCATACCACTTATTGGAGATTGATAACACAACTCATGTCAGTATTTACATCCATATACATATACATATATATACCAAAACTTTTTTTCCTCAACTGGAAAATAAGGAAGGATACATAGCCTGCAATCTGATCAACCATCTCCCATGTCGCTTCATTGATCCCAAAGTGCTTCCACTGTACTTTAACTTGATTGATTGCTTGGTTCCAAAGCCTGAGCATCTTTCTCTGCAAAATACTTTGAGGTTTTGGCTAGAATTCACTTCTGGATCCACCTGCAATATAGACCAATCATTAACATGATCAACATCCTTTACATATCTATTAAGTAATGAAACATTAAAAACATCATGGACTTTCACTATTGAAGATAGTGCAAGTCTTTAAGCCACTGGTCCAATCCTCTCAAGGGTCTCGAAAGGCCCATAATACTGAGGTACTAACTTCGCAGATGACCTAATACTTAAGGAGCTCTTCGTGGGCTTGATATGCAAGTATACATGTTCGCCAACTTAAAACTCCTTAAACAAGTTGTGCTGATCTGCATAACTCTTCTACATGTTCTATGTTGTCTTTAGATTCTTCTTGATAATATGCATTTCTTGTTCCATCTCTCCCAACATGTATGTTCCTATCAACACCCTTTTCTTTGGATCACTCTAACTAATGGGAGTATTACAACTTCGCCTGCAAAGTGCCTCAAATAGAGTCATCCTTAGTGACTCCTGATACCCATTGTATTGTTGATACATGACATACATTATCAACATGTACTCCAAAATCTTGTTGACCCTCTCTGTCTATCTACGGGTGATAACCTATATTGAAGGCCAATTCTGTACCCAAACTGTTGGGCAGCAGATCCCCCCATAGTAGGTTTTTGGGGCTTGAAGCCCGAATTTTGGTCAATTGTAATGTAAATACCCCGGAAAATGTGGGTGCAGAGTGTAAGAGTCTAGGGTTGTCCGCCCTAAGATAATGTAATTTAATGTAAAGTGTGTCAGCTTACCCATGGTCCGCGTACCATGGGATTGTATAAATAGAGCAAGGCTCTAAGTGTAAAGAGAGTCTTAGTTTTGACAAGTAATAGAAAGATGCGAAGGCATGGTTAGAAGTTAGAAGTAGATTTGAAGGTACTGGGTCGTAGTGATAGGTAGAGGCTCTGTAGCTAAGTGCAGAGAGGCCTAGTAGAGTCCGCAATTGTGTGTGCAGACCCCTACAGTTGAGTGCGCAGGACGGAGTTGGGATTGTACTTGGACAGAGAATTAATAAAAGATAAGTCAATTCTAAAATATTGTGTGTCTATGCTTTTGTTATATTTATGCATCTCTTTAGAGTTTTATGATTGCGCGCACTTGTTATGAATATTGAATGATTAATGAGAATATTGGGCCCACACAATTAAGTTAAGATCTATAATAATAACACGGTAAGGATAAAGGATCTAGACAGCACCTCTTCGCGCTCTTTATAGAGCTATGCGAAAGCAGTGACATAAGTTGCAAAGGATAGATATGCGGAGCAATGCAAGCGTGCAGGTTCAGTTTGTGAACTTCCTAGATTTCATCAAGACATCCCTAGGGTGTGGAAACCTAGTTCTAGCACCCTCCCATACTACCTCGGGTGAGACCTCAGTCTGAACACTGCATACTATTATCGAAAGGGCTGGTAGTTTCGGGATTTGTTTAGCTAAATCACTTCTAAACCTGGGTCATGCCCCAACAAGCCAACAAATGGTTCCGTTGCTGGGACCGGGAACTGCCTAAGGGATGTCTGATGTCGTGCCACTGGAACCCAACAAAGAAGGAAATTGAAGAGTGTTGGACAAGAAGATTCACGAGTTTGTGACACAGGAAAATAGAACTCCGCGGGTATCTGAGAAAAGGTGGTTGGATCACTACATATATACAGAAATCCATGAGATCTTCTTCGCGTCCCTTCCTTTTGAACTGTATGAGTGGACCACGAGGTAAGTACATTAAATCTTTGAATACCTGGATTAAGATGTTGTTATGTGAAAAGTAGGTTATGCAAATACATTAATGTTTGGAATGACGTAGAGCGGAAAGATCTACAAAGGTAGCAGGGAAGTAGGAAATAGTCCCTTAATTTCACCTTTGTGAGAGAGTGAGGAAGAGCTCGCTCGGGCCTCTCTGTGAAGTGCGGTCAATTTGATAAGGCAACGCATTTTGTAATTACCACCTCTGGCCACACTGCCAGCTACTTCACCTCCTTCACCTCCATCTCCACCCACTCCACCTCCACCAACCCCGTAGTTCGGCATGGCAAGCGCGATCAAGCTACCCGTATTCAGAGGAGTAGGGAATGAGGATCCGGACCAGTTCTGGTTCGTGGTAAAAGTAATGTGGGAACCACAAGGGGTCATGGAGTACAACATTAAGAAGGCTACATTGGTGAGCACACTACAGGATCACGCATTGACATGGTATGTCAAGCGCTCTAATGATCACCCAAATGTAGGAATAACAGAGATCCAGAATGCACTGAATAGGGAATTTAGACGGTCGAAATCAGAGACATAGTCAATCATTGGATTTAAAGAGATCGCGATGCTTCCAGGTGAGACCCCCTGGGATTTGGATTAGCGACTAAAGAGTACGATCTGTGAGGCTAATATGACACTCATGGATGCACAACATTGTGCATGGTTTGTGGCATCTCTAACGGCACACTTGAGGATGGTGCTGTTGCAACAGAAACTTTCTACCTAGGCCGAAGCATTGGAAATGGTGATGAGATTACATGAGACACCAATACAGGATCTGGGGTTGGGAGTTCAACAAATCCATGCGCAACTACAAAATCTCTGCCTGAAAATGCAGATCTTGAAGCAGAATAGGGCACTGCAACCAGAGGCACGCGAGGAAGTATGGTGCATAAAATGCAAAGGCCAGGGCCATGACAAGGATCAATGTCTAGTATCTGCAAAGTACTTGGCAAGAGGGGGACCAATGCCATTATGGTGCACGATTTTTCAGATAGGAGGAAAACACACGACGGATAATTGTCATTTGTTGTAGAAGTATACACTGGCACCCCAGCAACTGTTTTGTAATTTCTATAGGTCAGTGGGCCACGACGAGTGTACTTGTCGCATCTATGAGTTAATGATGGATCAGACCCTAGCCTATAGGACGCAGATAGAAACGCAAGCCCTCGACCCAGCTGCAAGGATGGTGCGCGATGGACTTTAGGGACGAGGTCAAGGATGAGGAGGAATGGGACTAGGAAGGGGCGACAGACAGTTAATTTGATACAATTGCAGGGGACCAGGGCACTACACCCACGATTGTACCAACCCGACAAGAATATCTTGTTCATATTGTGCTCAGTTTTATCATGAAATGATAGATTGTCCTACGTTGATCACATAGATGTGCGAGAAAGGGGTACTCCATCCTCCTTTGACTCAGAATATCCAAATGATGAGGTCTGAACCACGCGAAGAAGACCCTAATGTGAACATGATGCTCAGAAGTGGTGCAACCATAGGGGAGGATAAGGGGAAGAAGCCTGAGGAAGGTACATGGGTTCACAAGGCTCCTACAAAGGAACTTGATTTTGACCCAGAACGCGCACAAGAGACATTCATGGAAGCTAAGATGAGTTTCGCGAAGGCCTCTACTTCAGGTAGTAAGGATCAACCAGAGTCGGGGGTGGATCCTTCTATGCTTACTACCTTTTTGGAAACATGCATGAAACTGCTGCATGACAATAAGGCAGTTAAGGGACTATAGGAATTGATCACCAGGTGCACAGGGTTAGGGGAACCGCGCATAGTCCGAGGAAAGCATGCATTGTGCACTGGGAGGGAAATGAGGTTGACGACACAAATTGGCAAGTATGAAATGGATCAAGTAATCCTAGACCTGGGTTCAGACATGAATGTATTACTGAAACAGACATGGGAACATATGGGTAGGCCCATGTTACAATGGTCCCCTATTCAATTACGAATGGTGAACCAACAGAAGATTTTTCCCATGGGGAGGTTGCAAGGGGTAATAGTTGATATCGAAGGCGCGAGCATACAAATGGACTTTGAGGTAATAGAGATTGTCGATGAAAAAAATCCTTATCCTGCATTACTTGGAATAGACTGGGCCACTAATATGAATGGAGTCGTCAACCTAAAGAAGTGGAAGATGATATTTGAGAAAAAGTCCCTACACGTAGTAGTCCTGCTAGACCCAGCCGAAGGAGCATGCTACACCAAACCAGTGTGCAACGATGAGCTGGATTGTAACTACTAGATAACCGCGTGAGATCAAGATTGGGTGAACCCAACTGCAGATGGGAGAATCTCATGAAAGCGCGATAGTTCCTATACTTCAGGTTCAGACGAAGAAGTAGAACGCTGGCAAAACTGGTTACACAAAGTGACAACGCTAAATTGCAACATGATGATTAGATCACCACATTGCATGTCAACAGAGGCAAGGGAACTGCCAACCTATGATGGGGTGATGGGGGTGGATGAATTCTTGGACAAATTTGAAAGTGCAGTACCGGAACAGTAGTGGTATGGTGCACTAGAATGGGCACTGCACGCAACACCCTCATGATGGTGGAGTACACATCAGAAGACCATTGTAAATTGGTGCGAATGTAGGAGACAGATGCGCTTATGATTTGGAAGCCCCAACATCAAATGAGAACTAGGTAGCCAGGACGAAGCAGCTTGCATGCCCACCTGTGTCGATGGGTGCAGACGTGTGCTGTGCAAGCACATCCCAAACTAAGGACCGAAAATCAAAACTATACACGACAATAGGAAAAGTGACACGCACCATAAATATTCCACATCGGAAAATTCAAAAATCTATTCAGAATCATGAACAAAGTTTACCAAGTGAGACGAACTAACTAGGACCTGGCCGTACCAGTGGTTTGATGGGCCTATAGGGCCATCAGTGAAAACTAGAGTCCAGAAGTGATCCCAACACTCACGAGAAGAGACGAAACCATAAGAGCATAGAAGAATCCCTCTAAAACAACTCCCACAGTTGGGACAATATGTGAGGACCTGGGTAAAGAAATTATGTAGTTACAGGAAGCCATTCGGTGAGGTAACTTGAAACTTCACGAACTCGAAGATGATTGGCTAGGGCTGATAAAGAAAAGCATGATATTGGATGAAGAAATCAACAAATTGGAAATCAAAGTCGTGCAAGAATGTTGCATTGAGAAACTGAGCACGATGGAACAAGGAATAGTCAGCCATACTACTATAGTAGAATAGTTTATGACCCTGCTACCATGTCTGCGACCGCACCTTACTAGACACAATAAACAGGGGAGCGCACCACATAAGGATGAACGCGAGGTGCTGATTGGTGTGAGGGTAACTAAGGAAGGCGAATTAAAGCCTCGCACCAGTGGTGCGACAACTTGACTATCCGTAGGGAGCACAGTCTCAACGCTCCAAGAAGTTGAAAGAGAGTGTGGGACTATAAAAGAGTCCGTATTGGAGCTGTGTGATACAGAGGTTTTGCACATGATCGCTATGTCATAGGGGTTGCAGCCACACATAAGGGGCTATGCTGCCATGCGAGTAGGTTTGGAAGTGACTATTGGTGTCACTGTTCATGACAAGATGTCCAAGTTAAGGCAACAAGGGGAAGAAAACGGGCAATTAAGACACGGAGTCGAAAATAGATTTAGGACCAAGAATGCATTAATGACTCAAAAATGGGGGGAACGGTCAAATCCAAATTCAAGGGATGCTATAAAACTACCAAGGCGGGCCATGAGACAACACTTGTTTGTTTGAGATTTGAGCTGTTAAAGAGAGCCCATAGTGTTGAGCGTTGAGCGGTGTTTGAGCCTCCAAAGTCGCGAACAACTACAGACAGCTCAAACAAGATGATAACTACCAGGAAAGGTGTGGGTTTTGTCGAAAGTACTACCGAAGAAGTTGACTAGAGCCCTTTGCTGTAGGTGGGACCAAAAATTCCAAAATTTCCCTAGACGCCGAGGCACAAGGCGAATCTACCAATAGGAATGTAGATCCACAAATTTGCCAGTGGATTCCGCGAGGCAAAGGAAGAAGCTATGAGGATCTAGCTGGATCTCAACCTACAAATTGTTGAACTACGATTAAAGGCATAGCCCTCCACGCCCCTAGAAGTTCGAGAATAGTGCACCGACGATATCCAAAAAGGGCTGGAAGAAATTGAACAGGCAGTTATGAGCTGCACCATCTTGTTGGAAGAATCATTTGGGTCCTCACAACCTTATAGGAGGACCCCACCATACAGCGGTTGGAAATAAAGGCGTAGGAGCTTCAAATGCAATATGATAATGTGTGTGGGACGACGCAGACAGTAGTCCTACTTAGCGGCTCACGAGGCTACAAAGGCAAAGGCATTGAAGGAGCAAGTGGACACAATGTGCCAAAAAGAGGCAGTACTTAAAGCCCGTGTCTAGCCTTGGATTGATGAGGCCTTCCTCATCACAATCGACATCGAACGGAAACTTGCACACATGAAAGTGATGCATGACCTAAGATGGGGATTTGACCCTGACAGTGAGCATTCAGCTAAGCAAGCAAAGAAGATCCAGCGGATGGCAGAGTAGTGCGTTGTGGACCTTCATGTAGCCCAGAAACAGTTGGAAGAACTACGCACAAAGATTGCCGCACCAGCAGAGTGACTTAGGACGAGTCACGATGATTGTGTTTGGGGCCTGTTGGGCAGAGGATCCCCCCATAGTAGGTTTTTGGGGCTTGAAGCCCGAATTTTGGTTAATTGTAATGTAAATACCCCGCGAAATGTGAGCGCAGAGTGCAAGAGTCTAGGGTTATCCACCCCAAGATAATGTAATTTAATGTAAAGTGTGTCAGCCTACCCATGGTCCGCGAACCATGGGATTGTATAAATAGAACAAGGCTCTAAGTGTAAAGAGAGTCTTAGTTTTGATAAGTAATAGAAAGATGTGAATGCATGGTTAAAAGTTAGAAGTAGATCTGAAGGTATTGGGTCGTAGTGATAGGTAGAGGCTCTGTAGCTGAGTGCGCAGAGGCCTACTAGAGTCCGCAATTGTGTGCGCGGACCCCTGCAGTTGAGTATGTAGGGCAGAGTTTGTTTTGTACTTGGACAGAGAATTAATAAAAGATAAGTCGATTCTGAAATATTGTGTGTCTATGCTTCTGTTATATTTATGCATCTCCTTACAATTTTATGATTGCACGCACTTGTTATGAATATTGAATGATTAATGAGAATATTGGGCCCACACAATTAAGTTAAGATCTATAATAATAGCACAGTAAGGATAAAGGATTTAGAAAACACCTCTTCGTGTTCTTTATAGAGCTGCATGGAAGCAGTTGCATAAGTTGTGAAGGACAGACGACTGCGCGGAGTAGCACAAGTGCGCAGGTTCGGTTTGTGAACTTCCTAGATTTCATCAAGAAATCCCTAGGGTGCAGAAACCTGGTTCCAGCACCCTCCCATACTACCTCAGGTGAGACCTTAGTCCACAAACCGTGGGCTATTGCCAAAAGGGCTGGTAGTTTCAGGATTTGTTTGGATGAATCACTTCTGAACCTAGGTCAGGTCCCAACAAGCCAACACAAACCTACAAACAACTCTTTCTAAGATATAGAAGTGAGATTAGTATCCCTATCTAATACAATATTATTAGGTACACCATGCAACCTCACTATATCTGTAATGAAGACTTGTGCTACCTCAGTAGCTAAATACATAGACTTCACTAGAATGAAGTGTGCTACCTTTGTCAACCCGTCCACCACAACCATGATGGAATCATGTTGTCTAGATGTCTTCGGAAAACCTGTAATGAAATCCATGGAAATGACCTCCCATTATCATTTTGGAATTGAAATCGGCTATAGTAATCAACCTGGATGATTACACTATGTGTTTACTTGTTGAAAATCCAAGCATATAGCCACAAACTCTACCACTTCCTTCTTTAGATTCAATCAATAATAAAAATTCTTCACAACTGACAATGTATTATGATATCCTTGGTGACTTGAATATAGTTTGGCATGAATTTGTCTCAATATAAGCTTATTGATATTATTACTGTCCGACACACAGATCTTATCCCTAAATCCGATCAAACCATCTATTGTAAGATGGTAGTCCACATCCTGATCACGTGTACCTTATTGTAACTTGTGCCTAAGATTCATGTACTTGTCATCTTGCTGTCCCGCCTATAATATCTGATCATGTAGATTTGTCCCATAAGAAATCATAGCTGATACATGATTCACATGGACTCTTCTACTAAGAGTATTTGTGACCTTGTTCTCTTTTCCCTTAATGTAACTGTTCTCAAAGTCAAACTCACTAATCGTGGCCAACCATCTATCTTGCCTGGAATTCATATTTGATTGGTCAAACAAGTATCTCAATCCACTATGATCACTCATTAGTAAAAACCTCCTACCAAGAAGATAGTGCCTCGCGTCTTCAAAGAATTGATGATTGTTGCCAACTCAAGATCATGTGTAACATAATTTTTCTCATGCTCATTCCATTTCCTTGATTCATAGCACACTACTTATCCTTCCCGCATAAGGACTTCACCAAGTCCTCTTTTGTAAGCATTTGTACACACCACGAACTCTTTATTTAGATCTCTAATCTTAAGAACTTGAGCATTTGTCAACCACTGCTTCAATTTCTCAAAATTGGCAGCATAATCCTCTGTCCATTCATATTTCTTACCTTTCCTTTGCAATGATGTGATGGGATATGAAATGCATGAGAAGTTTCTAATTATCCTCCTATAGTAACCTGCTAACCCCTTGAATAACATTACCTCATCCACATTCCTAGGAGTTTCCTATTCCATGATAGCTCTTATATTTTCTGGATCCACTGCTATGCCTTTATTCGAAACAACTTGTCCCAAGTAATGTATCTATGTCTAAAAGAAACTGCATTTACTAATCTTGGCATACAGCTGATGCTCTCTTATCAATCTCAATATTGTTGCTAAGTGTTTGGTTTGCTCTTCCTCATTCTTAGAATATATCAATATATCATCAATGAACACAATGACAAACTTGTCCAACTAAGGATGCAACACACTATTCATCAAGCACATAAAAGTAGTTGGAGATTAGTCAAACCAAATGCAACTACAACAAACTCATAATGTCCATACCTGGTCTGGAAAGTTGTCTTGTAGATATCCTCTTCTTTGATGCATACCTGAGGGTATACTGATTGTTGTAGATTTTCCTATCTCTTGTCACAAAATTTCTTCAAAAGATGTAGAAGCCTCCTAGAGACAACCCACGGGTTGATGGAAAGGGTCATTTCCTAGGGCATCCAAGAGGAGTGATTTTGAAGATTGTCTAAGGGCTTTCTGCTGCACTCCATATTTCAAATAAATTGAAAGAGGATAATTTAGAGATTGGTTCAATGACCTTTCACCAAGGTATACTCTAGTATACACACAGATCTAAATACACATGGGTAGATAAGGCTTATCTCAAAGAGGAATGCCCTGATCTTGGTGGCCGACACACAAAAATATGCAGCTTAATATCATTTTTGTAGTATAAATGAACAAGAAGAAGGAAAGGAGGGAAATCAATGCAGAAGGTTGGACATAACATAGAATCATAAGCAACAATCTCCAGTAGAAATATGGAAGAGTGAGGAGGTGAGAATGAAAAAAAAGTGGAGCACAAATTAAGGTCTCAAGGTCTATGCCTCATCGATACATCCTGTCACAAATTAGCATAAGCAAATTTTTGTTTACATGGGTACTGTAGGCTAACAAATAATACAAGTAAATTTGTGTTTACACAGGACCGTACTACAACCTATAAACTAACACAAGTAAATTTGTGCTTACATAGGTACTACAAGCTATAAAATAACACAAATAAAATTTTCATTGACACAATTACTTTTTACTACTTAGTAGCATACATACAACCATGAGAGAGTGAAACCAACAACTTCATTACACAATTTCAGAGGAGTAAAGACATACATGAAATGATAAACAAAGGGGAAAACATACTATGCATTTCTCCGATTGGACTCAACAAATTTTTTTCATTTATCTTTGAAGATGGAGTCCAAATCACTAGTCCATCACATTTAACAATTATATAAGCCTAATCACCTCATGAACAAGAAAATTGAACCAAAGTAGAACTACTTTCTTTGTTAATAGATCTCAGAACTTGGAAAATAGAATTCAGGCCCTTGAATGTAGAAATTGGGAATCTTTCCAAAGTGTTTATTCCCCCCTTTTTATAAAAAGAGGGGAAGCTTGAAAAACAGTTACAAAATATCATAGCTGTGCTTCAACTATCTGATTGACTAGTTGTCTTGGTGTGTGAAGGTTCTGCTACCCAAATAATTGCAACAAATTTGATTCCTTTCTTTAAAATGCAAAAATTAAAGAATAATAGAAGTAAGAAAAATTGAATGATGGTTAAGAACAATATCTCCATCCCATTCTTGTGGTGGCCTCTGTAATGAGCCTCGGTATTGCAATAAGAACAATTAACCTGGGGTTCATACAAACTTAAGAGGCATCGACACTATATGTGCAACATACAATGTGTCCTTCCTTTGCTGTCATGATGTAATGGAGTTCTTGTACTGAAATCAAACCATAAAAGAATTGCAGAAAATGAACAGAAATGGAAACCCAAACCTATTGCAAGAAATAAAGTACAAGGAAAGAAACATATTATAATTGCATAAAGATCATGAACTAAATGTAAAATAAACCTAACTTAACCTGATTTATTACATGTGATGATTTAAACTAACTGAGCATGGAATCTGATCTAGAGAGTGCTAATCGCTGTGTGCATGAATAAATATAAAATAACATTTTCCTTTTTATCTTTTTGCTTGACAAATGTAAATGTTAATCTTGTTTAGTTCTTTGGTAGGGGAGACAAGTCTGGGGGAAAAGGAGCACAATGGTTCGTATGGCTTGGAGGGAAAGTAGGGGCCTAATATTGGCGTCTAGTGATGATTTTTCTCAATTTGGGCTCAAAACATGCCACTATAGGTTTTCCTAGGATATCTACAGGATCCCCTGTTTTATTACAAAAAGCAAGTCAAAAGCTTAGGAAGTCCTCTCAAAGGTGGAATGGAGCTTATTAAGGGTGGATAATGGAAGAATAAGGTATGGAGGTGGTGGACACTACCCAGAACTCAAGCAACGGCTTCAATATGGGTAGATTTTCTCAATCGAAATGTCAATTTTTGCTCATAAAACAAGAATTCAGATTGAGACTTTAGTGGATTATGGCGACATGGGTGGATGAGGCTTGGATGAGGTGAACGAGATGAGGCATCCCTACAATGAAGAAGCTCCTACAATGCACATTATTGTTTGCATCTATTTTCAAATTCATCTATACATGGGAAAGATTTATTAAATTACTAAACAAATTAGAAATTCGAGAACTAATGAGCTAGTAAATCTATCAAATGACTAACCTAATCAAGTGAAAATGAAATGGGGTAATTTTTTTTTTTTATTAAATAGATTTTTTTTTTTATCTAATGCAAGTGGAATCAACTTTATTGAAGCTTGTTAGCATGCTCTAAAAAATAACAAAAACTTACTAGTATAAAATCTAGAATTTCGAGAACTAGTGAGCTAGTAAATCTATCAAATTCCTAACCTAATCAAGTGAAACTAAAATGGGGTATTTTTTATTTATTAAATAGAATGTTTTTTTGATCTAATGCAAGTGGAACCAACTCTATTGAAGCTCGTTATCATGCTCTAAGAAATAGCAGAAATTTATTGTTCTTTGCTATAAAGGAGTTCCAGAAATCTAGATTTGGGAATAAGAAAGCTAATCCAAGTAGCTCAATGATTACTATGAACTTCCAAAGATTTTCAAAGGATGAAATGATGTTTTTTATACTGCAAAAGAACTTACATCAACCATTTAACACAATCCTACAACAAGAAATCATTAATACTAAATGCAGAAATAGAAAGAAATAAAAACAAGAGATGCATGTGAATAAGAAGTGAAAAGAAGAAAAGAAAATGATACAAAAGGGATCTGAGGCTCCTGGGATGTCCAAGCTCAAAGAAAATCAGAGACCTATGGAGGAGAACAAGATTTAGAAGCTGAACGTGACACCAATCTTTTTTCACCAATACAATTACATCTCTGCAAGAAAATACAATGGAGCTGCAAAAATACGAGTTCTCTCCACAAGAAAACTAATCAAAATCTATCCCTAGAGGCAAATTCAACTTGGTACTTATACAAAATGATTAGGAATAATTCCCCATGATAGGAGGAATTTTTCACCACCAAAATCCGTTGATTAGTGGATCTCGTTCCCAATACTAGGAATCTGCATTAAATGACAGGGAACACATTCCTTGATTTTCTCAATCATTGGAGTTCCACAATATGTGCCATAATTCCATAATATCTTATTGATTTATTATTTAATATTGATCCTCCTATAGTGGGAGCAAGTCCCTAAATTTTCTCCTCATCCAAATCTTCATAATCTGCCTAATATTATCATAATATTCCACAAAAATAAATAATATAAGGCACAAATATGCAATTATTCATAAACCTTCCTAATGAATATGTTAAAGTTAAAAATACATTATCTAATGCAAAAGAGAGGTTTAATGTGTTGAAGGATGGTCATAGGCCTTAATTTATGTCTAGTTTAGAGGTCCATCATACCCCCTTTGTGAAAATGGAGAGGATGCTCTGTTTGTTTTTTTTATTTTTTGAAGAAATTTTCAGGGTGAGACATAGTGTATGGTTTGTTCTTGAAATTATGAAATGGGATGGATAAATGATGGATAGATAGTGAATATGAGGTGGATGGAGGGCTTGGAGTGTTGTGGTGACTTGGCCTTTGCAAAAATTTCTTCTTTTAACTACTGTCCTCATTCCTTGAAATCACCACCCTTCATAATTTGACTTTTTGTTATATACCTAGGGGGGATAATATGGGGTACCTCCCTTTGTACCCCATAGTATCCCCCCTAGGTATATAAAACTTTTCAACATTACATGAGTGAAGGAGCCAGTTGCAATTAACTAGTTGAAGGCGGCTGTGACTATTGACCCATCCTTAGCTTATAAAACCTCATATCTCATGCATTGATAACAAATTTATAACTATAATATGATCAAGAGAAGATGTCAAGAATATTTCATACCTGTACCTACCTGATGGTTGTTGGAGAGACATGCATGCTGCTGCTAAGTTGATGTTGTTGTTTTAATAATGACTCAAGTACATCTTATTGACTGCCTTTTCCATTTTTGTTGATCTCATTTTGCTGATGGGTTGTCTTCTTGTTGATGTGTAGGTGTTGGGGGACCTATATCAACTTTCCCTAAAGAATACCTGACCTTTTGACGCATTTCTCCATCATATTACCTTTTGTAGCTTCTTCTCATCCTTCCTGTAGAGATCCTAGAGTAATTCAAAACTTCTTGTAGAGATCCTATAGTAATTGAGTAGAGCCTCTTGTAGTAGACTTGTTTTGTCCATATCTTCCAAACAGTAGAATGGATTGACCTGAAATTTTATGAGTATGTTGTCATCGACATTATGCACCTCCCAAAAACAAATCTTGGCCAATGGATGCATGAATCTCGATAAAAACTAAAAATGGTTGAAGGTGATGGAGGTCGTTTTATTGGAAACTGTGCACTAGAATTTGCTGAAATTACTTGGGTAGGTTACCATCATCCATATGCATCTCCCCATGAAACAATTTGTTAAATGGATGCACAGATATCGAGAAAATTCAAAAATGGATATAGGTGATGGAGGTCGTTGTCTCGAAATTTATGCACTGGAATTTGCTGAAATTGCTTGAGCATGTTACCATCATCCATATGCATCTCCCCTTGAAACAATTCGGCAAATGGATGCATGGTTTGAAAGATATGGCAAAAATAATTTTCTGCTATATGTATTTCTGTTTCCTGTAGAGATCCTGTAGTAATTTAGGACATCAAGGAAAATGAATTGGAAAAGATTGAGAATGATGGGTGGATGGTGGAAACATATGAGGGTGATGGATTGGCATGGCCTTGGCCTTGTTGGAGCATTTGAGAAAAGGAGGAGAAAGTCAAAATTTGACCTCTTTTGACTAGGATTGACCAATTTTATTTTATTTTGGTACCAACTTTTTTTTTGTTGCTTGTAGATGTTGGAGAGTACATGCATTCATCAGAGAGATACATGGAACAAATATTTATTTATTATTTTTTTCGAGGCCTACTAGCCGCCTCAAGGATATTTTCAACTAGTAGGTCTGCCTAGGCACCTCAAAGAAGGTTTTCACCTAGGGTATTTTCTTTCTTCTCTTTTTTCTTTTTTTTCCCAACCCATTGACTGCCTCATGGAGGCTTTCAATCAATGAGCCAATCCGAGGCGCATCAAAGGAGGTTTTCACCTAAGATTATTTTCTTTTCTTTTATTTTTCATTTTTTTTCTAACCTACCCTACTTGAAAAAAACAATTATTTTCAAGTACAAGAATACTTCCAATGGAGTCATGTGCACATCAATATGACAGAGAAACTGATGTGTAGGCTTGAAGTGTATGCTTTGACATGTACTTGAATTTGAGTGATCAAATTCTTTGACTTTGATGATATCAAGCACGATTGAAGAAGAGAGTATTGTTGCAACTTAATGATTGTCTTGAACCATATTTCAATATAGTTGTGATGCCCCTCATCCACTTGTTGATTTGGATCATCTTGGATGTCTTCTTCTTCCATGACTTTCAAATCTTTTTTTTTTTTTTTTTAATTGTTCTCTTGAACACATGGGGACTTTGATGGTAACCATGAGAGAGATTTTTAAATATTTGATTTTGTTGTCTGCTCTTCATCAAATGTAGCCCATGATTGTTTGGTATTCTCATTTGAATCTTCTTCTTTTGGATGTAATCCTTCAATGATATCAAGAGAATCTCTTTTTTGCAATACTCTTCTTGAGCTATGGTGAATACCATTTAGCTCAAGAGGAGATGTTTGGAAGTGTTGTACCTCATCATTGTAAGTGGTATGAGCTATTTCAATGTGTGGGTTTGGAAATGGGGGTATAGGTAGTTGAGCGGGACTGGATATTTGAGATGGATGTGGTTGGGTTATGGTGGAGGTGGATGGTAGGGATTACATGGAGTTGGGTATGGAGGATATTGAGGATATTGTGGATGACTCCCATAAGTTCCTTGCCAACCTTGTTTCCAAGATTGGTTTTGGGGTTGGGATGGCCATGGTTGCAAAGGAAAGGGTGTGTTCTGATTACCTTCAGATGGATGTGCATAAGCTTGAAATTGTGAATTAGGCTCTTGCATCATGTCAGGTTGAATAGGTTGTCATGGTCCTCTTGGAGCTACATAACATAGCTGCATTGGTAGTTGACTTGCTCCATTGTCCTCTTGGTGAAATTCCTTCAACCTTGATAATGAGGAGCAACACTTAACATCATGTGATTTTTCATGGACAACACAAATATCATCATCTTATTTTTGCTCGTTTTGTATTCTTACCAGTTCTACTTGTTTGATTAGATTGCTAAGAATTTTTCTTTTAAATTCATCAAAAAAAATTCCTAGGTTAGCTTGACTTACTGATCTTGATGTTGATTGACTTACTCTCGCCTTTCATCTTGATATGTGTTTGCATGTTTCACAAATTTCTTCAAATGATAGTTGGTATACATCACCTCCACTCATGAGATCAATGAGATCAATCCACTCATCCCTAATTGTTCTAAGTAAGAGGGTTTTTAGTGTGTTGGATCTTAAATTATACAGTTTTTCCCTCTTAACATTATACATGAACCTCTTTATTAGATCCTCTAGACTCTCATCTTCTCTTTGATTCATTCTAAAGATTTATTCTTTAACATCATGATCTTTATATTTTTCTAGAAAGATATTTTGTATATCATTCCACGATCTTATTGAATTAGTAGCTAAACTCATGGACCATTTAAGAGATCTATCCTTCAATGTTGCCAGAAACAATCTCAGTTTTTGAGTTTTTAATAAGTAACCATAAGATCTACAAACAATTTCAAATTCAAAGAGAAAGGTTTCTGGATCCTCTGACCTTAGACCATGAAAATTTGGAAGAAAATATGGAGGGATGTTCTTCATGTGCACACTACCATTAGTATCTCGAATGGGAAATCCGAGAGGATCTTCCTCATTGTCATCATCTCCATCCATTTCTTCTACATTCTTTGCAATATTTTTCTTCTACCTACAAAAGTGAATGGTGATGTGGCTTTTACTGTGCCACATGATCAAATTAGGGGGTGGGTTGGCATTGAAGATTTATTTGTTTTTATGATTGAATGAAAACACTAATGCAATGCACTTTTCTATTTTTGAAATGAAATATTCCTAACACAATTATTTTTGTTTTTTTTTTCAAAAATTAAAAAGAAATGAATCAACTAGGGAAGAAAACAATACATACTTTGACACCTCCCTGGCAACAACACCAAAAAGTGATGAGCCTCAGTATTGCAACAAGAATGTTGCAACTCCCAAGGCTACCGACTTTAATTATCAACCAAAAGTTCGTACAAACTTAAGAGGTATTGGAACTATATGTGGATCATACAATGTTTCCTTCCTTTGTTGTCATGATGTAATGGAGTGCATGTACTGAAATCAAACCCTAAACTAATTACATAAAATGAACTGAAATGGAAACCCTAACCTATTGCAAGAAATAAAGTACAAGGAAAGAAACATATTCTAATTGCATAAATATCATGAACTAAATGTAAAAGAAACCTAAATTAAACCTATTTATCACATGTGATGATTTAAACTAATTGAGCATGGAATCTGATCTAGAGAGTGTTAACTACTATGTGCATGAATAAATATAAAATAAGTTTTTCCTTTTTATGATTTTGCTTGAAAAATGTAAATGTTGATCTTGTTTGGTTCTTTGGCAAGGGAGACATGTGTCGAGGAAAGGGAGTACAATGGTTCATATGTCTTGGAGGGCAAGTAGGGGCCTAATTGTAGCTTCTAGTGATCATTTTTCTCAATTCAGGCTCAAAACAAGCCACTACAGGAAGTACTAGTTCCTACAAGATGTCTACAGGATCCCCTGTTTTATTACAAAAAACAAGCTGAAAGCTTAGGAAGTGGTCGAAGGTGGAATGGAGCTTGGGAAGGGTGGATAATGGAAGAATAAGGTATGGAGGTGGTGGACACTACCCATAACTTAAGCAAGAGCTTCAAGATGGGTAGATTTGCTCAGTGGAAATGTTAATTTTTGCTCATAAAACAAGAATTCAGATTGATACTCTAGTGGATTTGGTGACATGGGTGGATGAGGCGAATGAGATGAGTTCTCCCTGAAATATAGAAGCCCTTGCTACACACATTATTTTCTGCATCTATCCTCAAATTCATCTATACATGGGAAAGATTTATTAAATTACTAAAAAAATTAGAAATTCTAGAAATAGTGAGCTAGTAAAACTATCAAATTCCTAACCTAATCAAGTGAAAATGAAATGGGGTAAATTTGGTTATTAACTAGAATGTTTTTGTGATCTAATTAAAGTGGAATCAAATTGATTGAAGCTCTTTAGAATGCTCTAAAAAATAGCAGAAAATTACTAGTCTGAAATCCATAATTTCGAGAACTAGTGAGCTAGTAAATCTATCAAATTCCTAACCTAATCAAGTGCAAATGCAATGGGGTAAATTTTGTTATTAAATAGAATGTTTTTGTGATATAATGCAAGTGGAACCAACTTTATTGGAGCTCATTAGCATGATATAAAAAATAACAAAAATTTATTGTTCTTTTCCACAAAGGAGTTCCAGAAATCTAGATTTGAGAATAAGAAAACTAATCCAAGTAGCTCAATGATTACTATGACCTTCCAAAGCTTTTCCAAGGATGAAATGATGTTTTTGATCCTGCAAAATAACTTACATCAACTATTTAACTCAATCCTACAACAAGAAATCATTAATACTAAATGCAGAAATAGAAAGAAATAAAAACAAGAGATGCATGTGAATAAGTGAAAAGAAGAAAAGAAAATGATATAAAAGGGCTCTGAGACTCTTGGGATGGCCAAGCTTGATGAGCCCCAAAAATAGGTAATTATATGGGCTCATTTAGCCTCCTAATTCGACTTAATCCACCATTCTCATTAGTTTATTGCATGTTTTTTATTATATTTATGCTAATAGAGTGAATTGGGTTAGTCATTATGCCAAACAGTCTAATGTGTGCTTTATGTAGATTTTTGGTCAATTTTGAGACAAAATCAAAGGTTTAAATGAACACTTGGCAGCCAAATTCATGGAAGAACAAGGGAGAGGATTTGTAGGAAGGTGTCCCCTTCATTTATGAGCCCTTACCTCAAATTCTCCATCAAAAACTCGGAGCACAAGAGGCAGCCAAGAAAGTCAAGTAGGATTGTTGTTAACTGCAAGTTTTGGCATCCGAGTCCCTAAAGTTTAGGAGGAATGTTGGGGTCCTCAACTTGTATAAATAATAAGGATTAGGGCCTCATTGGAGTTATTCAATTTGTAGTTAGATTTTAGTCAGTAGGTTAGCACTTTAGTGCAACTCTGTATCAACACATTTTCGAGCTTTTTCTTGTAGACAGTTTTTGGGATGTAACTATTTTTTTTTTATCAATAAAGTGAATCCAACTTTGCACCAGCTCTGATCTTCCTTAGGAGGTTGTAGCTCTTGGGGTTGGGCCCAACCCAAGTGCTAGTACCTCCTTTGTGCACTTTTATGTGTCTTTGTTGCATTCATAGAATAATTTCTGTTATTTAGGTTAAGATCTTTCTTTGTCACTTAGGTTGTTTTTGATTATTGAAATAGCTTTTCATGATTCAGGTTGATTTGATAGTTTGGTAAAGGAAAATATCTTCAAAAAAGGCCATCAAGCAACCCTTGATCTCACTTCTCCCTCCTTGGGACCATGAGCTGAGACCAAGACGTCCTTGCTGCCACAAAAACATTGTTTTTGCCTCTTCATGCAATTGCTAGTGTTAGATTTTTAGTTAGGAAATTTGATACCACTTGTACTTGCATGTTTAGAATCTATTCTTACTTAGTTTCCATAGTATCTTGCATGATTTTCTACCAATAAACTTCTGTTCATCATGTTTCTGGTTTCTAGGTCAAAGTAGGTCAAAATAGCTAGCTCTTTGGTTTTTCTAGTCTTTCTTTGATTAGTTTTGAGAAATAATGTGTAGAGCATCTATAACACATCCTTGCCTACTCTTCCTCCATCAAGAAACCTGCTCCAACCCCCTAACTCAAATTCCTTCCTTTCATTTGCACAGTTTCCCACTTTTCCCTAATTTCTACATTCTTGTGCATCATCGCTCCTTCCATCCTTGAATGAATCCAACCACCTTAATCACTCCTTAGCCTCATTTACCAGGTCCTAGACTCCTTAACATCCTTATCTACCCTTCATTTCCACTTTCCCACTGTTTTTCCTCCATCAACCCTCCAAAATCCTCCTTTCGGAACATCTTGTAGAAGCTACAGAACATCATATAGAAGCTACAATACATCTTGTAGAACCCCTGCAAACTTCCTATAGAAGCCCATGAAAGCGGTTTCTTGAGATCCAATCATTGTGAAACTCATTGGAAGGGTGCTAGGGACCCCCTATGCCCTCTTCTCACCTTCCCAACCTCCTACAAGAATTTCCTTTCGCCAATCAACCTCTGCACAGTAAACAATAGTCAAAACACATGCATAATAATTCTGCGAACTTACTCAAAAATACAAAAAGATGTTTTTTTCCAGATTTTACTATAGAATCAGCTTAGTCACATGAATTTTACCTTCCTAGAATTCAATGGCATCCATTTCCACTGCTTTCATCGCTTTTCTTGCACCAGTAGGGTTAGTCGGTAAAACTAGGGTTTTCTAGGGTTTGCATTTCCTTTCAGCTTTCTGCTCCTTTCTGCAAGTAGATTAGCCTCTGTTGAGCTAGCTTTCATCCATCATAGTTAAAATCTTCTTCTAAGAGATCATAGAAGTTGGCTTAAGCTCCTAGCGGACTTGTGCCAGTTGATCAAGTGACAACCGCGGCAAGAGCTAGTACTTGTGCATATAGCACCGTCGCTTCCAAGTTTGTTACGAACTACCGGGTTGATAAAAGTAAAGAAGGGAGTCCCAGGAGTTGCAACATTATTGTTTCAATACTAGAGCCCACCAAAGGCCAAAGAAAATCAAAGACCTATGGAGGAGAACAAGATTTGGACGTTGAACATGACACCAATCTTCATTATTTTCATCAATACAATTACATCCCTGTAAGAAAATACAGTGGAGCTGCAAAAATATGAGTTCTCTCCACAAGAAGACTAATCAAAATCTATCCCTAGAGGAAAATTAGACTTGGTACTTATACAAAATAATTAGGAATGATTCCTCATGATAGGAGGAAGCTTTCCCCACCAAAATCGCTTGATTAGTGGACCTGGTTCACAATACTAGGAATCTGCATTAAATGGCAGGGAACACATTCATAGATTTTCTCAATCATTGGAGTTCCACAACCTGTGCCATAATTCCATAATATATTGTTGATTTATTATTTAATATTGATCCTCCTGTAGTAGGGAGCAAGTCCCTAAATTATCTCTTTCTCCAAATCTTCATAATCTGCCCAATATTCTCATAATATTCCACAAAAATAAATAATATTAGGCACAGATATGCAATTATTCATAAACCTTTCTAATGAATATATTAAAGTTAAAAATACATTATCTAATGCAAAAATAGAGTTTTAATGTGCTGAAGGATTTTCATGGGCCTTAATTTATGTTTAATTTAAAGGCATGAGCCTTAATTTATGTTTAATTTAGAGGCCCATCACTCTGATCAGACCGCATCTCTGCCATGGTGTTCCTCTTCAGTTACTCAACCAGTTCACCTGACATTTTCGCCTTAACCACTTCAATTCCCCACTTTCTATAGATGGGAGTGATCGACTGTGGTGGCCTTAGTGGTGTTCCAGTAACATAGATTTCAACTAATCCATTTGTATGCACTTTTTGTTACACTATTAGAGCCCCATATGTCCTATAACATTTCCACAATGCCACTTCAGAGCCAGAACTCATCATAATTTAATTTAAAGTGGCATTATGAAAAGACCGCCTTCCGATGTCTTCAACCCTCCTATGCTTAGCTCCTTATTTCTTATCAACCATGGGACCATTGCCTGTGACCAAATGATTTAAAGTATAGGGGCTGAAATATTAGAGCCTTCTATCCTCATAACTTCATTGAAAATGACCTTCCGAAATTGTAAAGTTATGATGCTACCAAGCTCCTTTTCCATTGGCCCTATTATCAATATTTTGTCATAGAAATAGGTTCTATGACTAGTGGCTTAGCCCCGAGGGGTTGCGATATCATATATTTTCTCTATCATAACTCTTTTAAAATGAACGTTATGAAATTTGTAACCTTCTGATGCCTCAAAGCTCCTTTGTTTAGCCCATTTCTATTTTTCCTCCATGGGACCGAGTGCGGTGACTAGAGGCTTGGTGCTTTGATACTTAAGGCTTCAAGCATCTGTCAGGGGCATATCTCCCTTTATAATTCATTCTTCATCCTTGGTCCTTCAGATGTTCATGACCAATCCCCTCCACATATCAAAGCCCCCTTAACCATTAGAACTTTTCAAAGAGGACTTAACATGGGAGTTATGATATTTTGCACTTCCAATATGGCCCATAGTTCTTGGTGATCGGCCCAACTCTGCACCCTTGGTTCTTTTAGGTCTTTGTGACCAACTGCCATGTAATTTTGGAGCTCCTTTCATCAGAAGATCTCCAAAAAGAATTAAAACATAGTTACGATGGCCTCGTCCTTTGAAACGCAGACCTCCAAAGTGAAATCATGTTGATGTCATCACCTCTACATGGCACCTCATGAGTGGTGACATGTGTCACCCAGATTTGTCCCCTTAGGTCCCCAAAAATACCAAAACCACCTACCATGTGTCTTTGTCCTACACATCATGTTGACATACTCTACCCTGCGAGCTCATCGGAACTAACTATTTGCTACCACTTGTCTTCTTCGGAGGAGAGATAAAAGGTGTCTGGGGTCTTTGTATTTTCAAAGGTCTCTAGTGTATTTTCCCTTTCCCCAAGATTTTGACACTTTCAGAAATAGTATTTATTTAGGAGTTACAAAACTTCGATGTTCTGATGGCCAATGCTTCAAGCTCCCACCTTATTTTGCACCACCGTGGTCGTTTGGAACGTTTGTGACTAGGTTCCAATGCATATCAGAAGCCCCCTCCATTAGAAATTTTCCAAAGGGGAATTAAAATAGAGTTACGATAATATCTGCCTCATGAGCTCCTAGCTTTCGGTGTTAAATATCCCCTTAGCTCCAATTCCTATGGATTGCTCAAGGCTAAGTGTTGAAATGTATCAGAAGCCCCATTTTCATTGGAACTTTATCAAAGTGGAATTAAGAAGGAGTTACAATATGCTATGCTTTTGATGGGATCCAATCTCTTAATTCTCAGCCCCTTGCTCTATGCCCTTGGTCTTGTGAATTCCTTATAACTAAGGGTAGACTTGATTTCAAAGCTCCTCCTCATATTACGAGGTTTTCAACCCTTTGATATTCCTTCCTACTTTGATATGTTTCTCTTTATATATGGACTTCTCCTCTTGGCTTTGAAACTTAAGTGTTGATTTTCACATCCTCCTTGAATTTTCAGCCTCTAATATTTGCTCTACTTTTGACCTTTTTGCACTTATTTGACATAATTTGGCAAAATTTGAACAAGATGAAGTAGGTGGCAAGATTGGATCCAATTGGGGATAGTGCCTTGCTGGCAATGTGTTGAGAACTTGCAGACTAGTAGCCTTCTATCCATTGGGAATGGAGTCATTTTATTCAAGCATATAAAAGCAAAAACAGAAAAATAAAGAATTGAAAGTATTACTGATATTTTACATTGTCTCACTGGTATGTACAATGGATAAGAAATGGATCTCTTTGTCGTAGAAGTAAAGCCTGATGAATTTACCATTTACAAGTAGCTCAAGCATTTCACCCTCCAAGTTTTCCAGCAAGAAAGTATTGTTTCCTTTGCCTCAGTAATCTTGAAGGGTCCAAACCATGAGGGATCAAATTTTCCTTGTTTCCCTTTATCTTCTCTTCTTACATCCCACCTAAGAACTAGATATCCAAGCTGTAGCATTATATCCTTGGCCCTTCTATCAAAAATATGTTTCATCTTTTCTTGGTATTTGACCAAGTTCTGAGTTACTTCTCCCCTAGTTGCTTGAAGTTCCACAAGCTAATTGATTCTCCTAGTTAGAGAATTGTTCTCCTCCTCAACATATTGCAGCAGTTTAGCCACTGGAATTGCTAGTTGCATGGGAAAAATAGTAGCCTTCCCATACACTAATTCAAATGGATATGTACCAGTTGACCTCTTAGTCGTAACTTTATTTTCCCATAAGGAAAAATTCAGCTGTGAAACCCAATTTTTATGATTCTCTGATATGGTATTTTCCAGGATTCACACAAGAGTTTTTTGGGGGATTCAGCTAATCCATTCCCTTGTGGGTAATAGGTAGTAGAGTGACCCACAAGGATGTTGTATTTTTGGAAGAAGCTCAAAAAGTTGGCAGATTTGAACACTCGGGCATTATCTATGATTATCTTCCTTGGGCACCCAAATATGGCCAAAATGTTCTCTTCCATAAATTTTATGACAACAACATCAATTTCATTTCTAGCTGGGACTGCCTCCACCCACTTAGTGATGTAATTAGTGGCTGTAAGGATCCATTTATGTTTACCGTTGGAGGATGGGTGTATTTCCCCAATGAAGTCCCAACCCCATTGCCTAAAAGGTTCTTTAGCGAAAATAAGTATTAAAGGGAAAGGAGCCAATCTTTGTTTTTCAACAAACCTTTGGCACTTTTCACAGGCTTTGACATAAGAATAGAATTCACTAAACATTTTGGAGCAATTAAAACCTACCTTGAGGATCTTATGTGATGCATATTTCCAACTGTATTTCCCCCACAAGCGCAACCATGAAATTCATCCATTACTTTGTAAATCTCTTCTTGAACTAAGCACAACAGAAAAACACCCACAAGGTCCTTCTAGTACAACTAGCCACTTGAAATGACAAATTTCTGGGCCTACAACCTTAGGGCACAATATTTACCCTTTTCAAAATTTACTGGGCATCTTAGGAACAACAAGTAATGGACTATGTGTTTGTACCAGTGGGATATGGTAAACTTCATTTGGATTTTCTAAGATGGGCTCTCAAACCCTCGTTGCTCCTCTTCACCTATGTTTTTATTTTCTTCCTCTAATGGAAAATTACTTCTGAATGCTTGGAAATTAGATTTATACATCATATTGGCTAGCCCTTGTCCCTTTATCAACTTAGTGGGCTTGATTTCGAACTCGTATTCTTGGATCTTGGTAATTCATCTGCCTCTCTTGCCTTCACTCTCTCCTTGCACAGGAATATCTTTCACATAGGCCATGGGGACATAGGCTATTGTTCTTGATTGCAACACATACACTCATAAAGATTTCAAGGATTTGACTAGGGCATAATATTTTTTCTCCAATATTTTATACTTCATTCTGACATATCTTATCATGGCTGAAAAATACCACAGGCTGCTCATACCCCTTATTATTTTTCTGCATCAGAACAACTACCACTATATAAGGGGAGGAAAAATAAAATATAAGAAAGGGTTTTAGATAGTCTGGATTGACTAACACAAGTGCTTCACCTAAGCCCTTTTGATCCTAAGGAATGATTTTCAGGCTTTTGGGGTCCATTTTACCTCCTTTTTGTTCTTGAACATCTCAATGATCTCCTTCACTATCTTAGCATAGTTTGACACAAATCTCCTCAGGAAATTTATTCTGCTCAAGAACACTTGAATCTCTTTCCTACTTCGGGGTAATGAGATGTTGTGAGTAGGCTCCACTCTTTTAGGGTCAATCCTCATTCCTTCCTTTGCCACTATATTTCGAAGCAACTTTGCCTCACTTAGAGAAAAAAGAGACTTTTTTGGATTAAAAAACAACCCATACTTTCTGCATTTCCCAAATGTGAGCCTTAGGTGCTCAATATGTTCTTCATCTGTCTTTGAAAAATAGTGATGTCATCTAAATAGATAACCGCAAACTTATCTTGTTCTCCCACAAAAGAAATGTCCATGGCCCTCTGAAAAGTGGCTCCAACATTAATCAGACCAAAGGGAATTCTTTCATACATGAATGTTCCCTGGGGTGTGGTAAAGGTAATCTACTTCTAATCTTCTGGGTGTGCAACAACTTGGTTGTACCCAGAGAAGCCATACATCATAGACATCCTTGTTAAACCTACCACCTTCTGTGAAATGTGGTCCATCTTAGGTAGGGGGTACTTATCTTTCCAGGAGGCCTTGCTTAGGTTCCTGAAATGAATACATAGCCTTATTTCCCCATTCTTCTTTCTGACAGGGATCAAGTTGGAAACCCAATCTGAGTACCACATACGTACAATGATTATAGCTTGTAATAACTTCCTCACCTCTTTTTCAATAAATTGAAGTATTAAAGGATTAATCTTTCTAAGATTTTTTTTGTAAGGCTTAACCCCTCCCTTAAAAGGTATCTTGTGCTGGATGATGGTGGTATCAAAAGTTCTCAAATCCTCATAAGACCAAGAAAATACATCAATGTTATTCTTAAATGGGTCAAGGTATTTCTTCTTGCACTCACCAGGGATTTATTTTGCCAACTTTATTACCCTTGAGTCTTAGTCTATGCCGATGTTGTGATCTTCCACTTGCTCATCAAATTCTTGCTTGGCTGACTTGGCCACCACATCATTGGGATTGAAAAGCGTTTCTAGTGGGACCAGTCCCTTGGGGATAATGTTTCCTTTCAGCTGTAGGATTATGTGCCCACCAATGTTTTCTTCCCAATTTTTCTATTGTTCCTCTATCACCTCCTCATCCTCTTGGTCGATCACCAAATTTGATAACTCCCCTACTACCTCCATGAAGAGTTTGATTTTTTCTTCATCATCAAACACTTACCAACGTTTGATGTTGTCTAGTACTTAAGGTTTGTAGTGCACTTCAACTTCATACCTCAGCAATGGATTTTGGGGAGGCTGAAGTTACTTGCAGTTATAGCCAAAGAATCAACCATCCTATTTCCCTCTCGGGGCATAAATTGGATATTAAAAGCCAAGAAAAAGTTGTCAATTAGATCCCATACCTCATTTCGATAAGTCCTTAGCCGTGGATGTTTAGCCTAGCATTGATTCTTGATATGCCTGATCACCAACTCTCAGCCCCCAAATACATAGTCACCCAATATTTAAATCTCTGGCTACTTGTAGTCCCAACAGTAGAGCCTCATATTCAACAACATTGTTTCTTGCTTCATACTCCAATTTTAAAGAAAGAAGGATTAGGTTGCATTTAGGAGGAATTAACAATACTCCTGCCACATTACCTTCCCTGGAACAAGCCCCATCAAAATATAATTTCTAGACCTTATAAAATTCGAGGGGTTCTTGATCTGGTTATGCAAAACTTTTGACCTGTGTTTCTTATAAGATCAAATAATCCTCTTCTAGTAACATGTAAGAGAGGTCTATCTCTTTCCCATACAAGGGTGCATTTTTCAAACAGTCATCTTTTGTCACAATCTTCACAAATCTTGATTCTTTGTACAACGTGCATTCTTGTCCACCAAAAATAGGGATAGTGGCATAAGTCAAATCCAATTTAATGGAACCTCCAATATTAGACCCCCATGATCTGGATAAGAGCATCACAAACCTTTCAGGGATTTCTACAACCACAATATCCATCACTACACTCTTCGTAGGAATTTGTGCCAAAGTCACCACCAAATCTTTGATCCAACCCAAGAATTTCACTCTTTTGGAGTCAAATGAGTGTGAAATGAGTAAATATCCTTGTATGGCCACATTATATGTGGCCCCAAATTCTCCATTACTAACAGTGACATCAAATTATGGGAGGTCCCTAAATCAAGCATGCAATTATGTAGTAATTGCTCATGAATTACCAAAGTCAAATAAACAGGGGTTGCAGAAGAGTCTTTCTCTTCAACATGGGGTCCCAATACAACCATAGGCCTTTCTTCTTGGAGATTTAAACTATCATGTAGGGGGTTGTGGTGGATGGACACATAAACTACGAAATATAAAATTTATAATTTGTTTATTTTAACAATTCAGACAAAGGGACAAAGATTTTGACCTTCTCTAGTTCTTTTTAGAGATTAAAGACGACAAGACTCTTCTTAGCTATGACAAACTCAACGGGTTCTTTTTCCTTATCGTAGACTATTTTGGGTGTTGAGGGTGATTTTTCTACTTTAGAAGCTTTATACTTATGACAAATCGCATCTAAGGACTCTTTCTTTTTGGGTAAGACTGATTCTAAAGGATTCTTTCCCTTTTCTACTGATTTAGGAGAATTTTGGGGAGAGGCGTCTTAATTTTGGTCTTGCATCCTAGATCTCATTCTCAAAGACCCGAGATCATATTTCTTGTGTATCTCCACTTGCATGAAGTCTGAAAAAATCCTACAGTAATCATCAATGTCACCAACATCTAGTGGTGCATCTAAATCATCCCCTTCTTCCTCATGTATTTCAGCTTCACATTCCTCATCTGAAAAAGAAGAGAATATATTTTCTTGAGCCTCACTAGTTTCTTATATCTATTCTTTTGGATCATCCTCTAGGTATAATGGGGGTTGACCGTGGTCTTGCTACTCTTTTCTCTCCCTCTACATAATTTGCAAGGGAGGTATCTTGTACTGAGGATTGAACCCTCGGTTAAGATCTTGTGGATTTTGTGTAGGAGGATTCTTATTTTCTAGCTCCAACCTCACAAGCTTATTCGACAGGTTTCTTATCAATTTATTCATTTCCTCTAGCTTCTTCTCTTGGGTTTCCTTCCGCTTATTTGAGGAGCTAGCTTCCTATTTTCTCCTCCTTTCTCCATGATCAATTCCACCTCTCAACTTCCGGTAGAGATAAAGTTTGCTTCAACCTCTAAGGCATCTATTTGAATCTGGTCTAGAGTACAAGACTTCCTTTCTTTAAGAGTGAAACCAAATTCTAGTTCAAAGGCCCCAACAAACACCACTTTAGCAGCATCATGTGGAGGTTTAATTTCAACAGGGAGACTATTAAACAATTTTTTAAACCTCTTTATGAATTGTGAGACATCTTCAATATGTTTCTTCTTCATAGCATTGGATTTAGTAATAATATAACCGTGATCTCTCTTCTCCCCCCATTTTTGCATGAACACATTCTCCATTTCCTCCCATGTAGTAATTGAAGCATTGGGTAAGGCTTTGAACCACTTTCTGGCCTCCCCATCTACTGATTAGACAAAGAGTCTCAAAATCACATCTAGGTGCTCCACATTCTGATTTTTTGCGAAGGGGTAAAAAGTGTCTATATGTTTATGTGCTGAAATGTCATCTTCCCCAGTGAATCTTGGAAAGAGCTTGAAATAATATTGTGGCATACCATTCAAAGGTTGTGGCAAGTCCAGTGGAGCATATTTGTTTAGGAGAAAACCTGGTACAACCATATTTAGCAAAGGAGATGGTAGGAGATTTATCACAGGTCCTTATTGAGGGGTATCTGAGTCGTGGATGACTGGACCTGGGTCGAGACGATATTCACACTCCGCGTGGGACTGTTTATGAGGATGTATTTAACTTCTTCAACCTCAAAGGAGGGATGAAATAAAAAAGGGGGTGAACTGACAAAAGATTCTTCATTTTTAACTCTAGAAGGAAATGAGCCAAACAATACACAATGTTCTTCAGGATATTCCAAGAATTTAGAGGCAAACTCAGGGTAGTTTATCTCAGCTTTTTGAGAACTGGTTGATGATATTTCTAAAAAAGATCTTATGGAATATGGAGTAATAGGGTTCTGCGCTTTCCAAATCCTCTGAGATATCATCTTCTCAAGGTTAAATATAGGAGTAGTTTTCTATTGGCTAGTATCAAAGCGAGTATGAGGCCTCTTGAAAGCTATTGTGAAGAAATAAGGGATCCTTAGTGGAGTTAATAAAAAATTTCTTTGCGTGGAGTCACCAAGGTGAGAGAGATCCAACCTTGCAATTCCTTTTCTTAAGTATTAAAAGGAATGAAAAATAGTCATTATCTAGGGAATGTTTTTCAAATTCGTCCCCGAAAACAATGCCAGAAGATATTGTCAGGGATATTTAAAATAATATTCATAAAATGGAGTTTCCAGGGTGAGATATCTTCAACCCACACTTCCCTTTCTCACTCAAAAGAGGGAATGTAAAAATTGTCGAACCTAGGGAAAAGTGTTCTAATTCCTTCCTGAACAATGACACCAAATGATGTTGTCACTGATGTTTAGAATAAGATTCAGACAGTGGAGTCGCCAAGGTGAGAGATCTTCAACCCACACTTCCCTTTCTCACCTGATAGAGAGAATGTAAACATTGTCAAATCCAGGGAAAAGTATTATGATTCGTTCCCCTACAACGATGCCAGAAGATGTTGTAGATTTTCCTATCTCCTGTCACAAAATTGCTTCATAAGATGTAGAAGCCTCTTAGAGACAACACTCGGGTTGAAAGAAATGGTTAGTGCCTACGACATCTAAGAGGACTGCTTTTGAAGATTGTTTGAGGCTTTTCTGCTACACTCCATATGTAACATAAATTGAAAGAAGATAATTCAGAGATTGGTTCAATGTCCCTTCACCAAGGTATACTCAAGTATACAAATAGATCTAAATACACATGGGTAGATAAGGCTTATCTCGAAGAGGAATGTCCTAATCTTGGTGGTTGACATGCAACAATATGCAACTTAATATTTTTGTTGTAGTATAAATGAATAGGAAGAAGGAAAGGAGGGAAATCAATGCAGAGGGATGGACATAACACAAAATCCTAAGTAACAATCTCCAACAGAAATATGGAAGAGTGAGGATGTGAGAATGCAGAAAAAGTGGAGCACAAATTAAGGTCTCAAGCTCTATACCTCATGGATATATCCTGTAACCAATTAGCATAAGTAAATATGTGTTTACACAGGTATTGCAGGCTATCAAATAACACAAGTAAATATGTGTTTACACAGGTACTGTAGGCTATAAACTAACACAAGTAAATATGTGCTTACGTAGGTACTGCAGGTTATAAAATAACACAAGTAAATATGTCATTGACACAGGTAATTTTTACTACCTAGCATCATACATGCAACCATGGGAAAGGGAAACTGGCCGCTTCATTACACAATTTCAGAAGAGGAAAGACATACATGAAATGATATACAAAGGGGAAAACATATTGCGCATTGTTCCAATTGGAATCAATAAAAATGTTTCATTAATATTTGAATATGGAGTTGAAATCGCCATTCCATCACATTTAAAAATTATATAATCCTGAGCACCTCATGAACAAGCAAATTGAACCAAAGTGGAACCATTTTCTCTGCAAATAGAGCTCAAAACTTGCAAAACAGAATATGGTCCCTTGAATGCAGAAATTGGGAACCTTTCTAAAGTGTTTCTTCCCCCTTTTTATAAGAAGACGGGAAGCTTGAAAAATAGTTATATATCTCAACTACGCTCCAACTGTCTGATCTACTAGTTGTCTCGGTGTGTGAAGGTTTTGCTGCCCAGATGATTAAAACATATTTGATTCCTTTCTTTAAAATGCAAAAATTATAGAAGAAATAAGAAAAACTAAATTATGGTTAAGAACAATATCTCCATGTAATTCCTATGATGGCCTCTGATCAGGCCACATCTCTTCCATAGTGTTCCTCTTCAGTTACTCTGTCGGTTCACTTGTTATTTTCACCTTAAATGCTTGAATTCCCCACTTTATGGAGCTAGAAGTGACTAATTGTGGTAGCCTTAGTGGTGTTCCAGTAACATAGATGTCAACTAATCCATCTGTATGCACTCTATGTTACACCATCATAGCCTACATGTCCTGTAATGTTTCCACAATGCCACTTCAGAGTTTCAACTCATCGTAATTTCATTTAAAGTGCCATTACAAAAACACCACTTTCTGATGTCTTTAGCCCTTTTGTGCTTAGCTCCTTATTTCTTCTCAACCATGGGATGATTTCCTGTGACCAAAGGATTTAAAGTATAGGGGCTGAAATATTAGAGCCTCCTATCCTTGTAACTTCATTTGAAATGACCTTCTGAAATCATAAATTTTTGGTGCTACTAGACTCTTTTTCCATTGGCCCTATTATCAAAATTTTGCCCAGAACCGAGTGTTGTGACCGGAGGCTTAGCCTTGAGGGGATGCGATATTGAATCTTTTCTCTATTGTAACTCTTTTAAAATGAACGTTACGAAATTTGTAACCTTTTGATGCCTCCCAACTCCTTTTTTTTAGCGCCTTTCTATTTTTCCTTCACGGGAGTGGGTGTGGTGACCAGAGGCTTGGTTCTTGGATGCTTAAGGCTTCAGGTTTCTTTCAGGGATCTATCTCCCTTTATAATTCATGCTTTATCCTTAGTCTTTTGGATGTTCATGACCAAGATCCTCCAAATATCGAAGTCCCCTTCACCATAAAAAATTTTCAAAGAGGAATTAACATGGGAGTTACGATATTTCACACTGACAATATGGCCCATAGCTCCTTGTGCTTGGCCCCAGCTCTATGATGTTGGTTCTTTTAGATATTTTTGACCAATTTCCACCTATTAGGAGATGCTTCCTTCAGAAGATTCCAAAATGGAATTAAAAGAGAGTTGTGATGGCCTTGTCCTACTAAATGTAGACCTCTGAAATGACATCATGCTAATGTCATCACCTCCATGTGGCACCTCATAAGTGGTGACATGTGTCACCCAGATTTGTCCCCTTAGGCCCCTCAAGATGAAAAAAATTCCTACCACATGTCTCTGTCCCACCACAACATGTTGGCGTTGTCATCTCATTTGAACCAACTATCTGCTTCCAATAGTCTTCTTCGAAGGAGAGAGAAAAGGTGCCTGGGGTCTTTGTATTTTCAAAGATCTCCTATGTATTTTCCCTTTCCCTAAGATTTTGTCGCTTTCAAAAAAATTATTTGTTTAGGAGTTATGAAACTCCAATGTTCTGATGGTCAATGCTTCAAGTTTGCGCCTTGTTCCACACCCCCTTGGTCCTTTAGAATGTTTGGGACTAGGTTCCAGCGTATATCAAAAGCCTCCTCCATTGGAACTTTCCCAAAGGGGAATTAAAATACAGTTACGATAATTTCCACCTCCGATGGGCTCCTAGCTCTCGGTTGTTAAATCTCACCTTGGCTCCAAGTCCTATGGGTTTCTCAAGATTAAGTGTTGAACTATATTGGAAGCCCCCTTTTCATCAAAACTTTATCAAAGTGGAATTAAGAAGGAGATACAATATGATCTGCTTCTGATGGTCTCCAAGATCTCAATGATCAACCCCTTTCCCTATGTCCTTGGTCTTGTGAACTCGTTGTGATCAAGGGTCGACCTAATTTCAGAGCTCCTCCTCATTGGGACTTTTTGGGAAAGGATTTAAGTTGAAGTTACAAGGTTTTCAACCCTCTGAATTACTTCCCTCCAATATGTCTTACTGCTCTCATATGTTTCTCTTTAGATATGGGCTTCTCCTCTTGGATTTGAAACTTAAGTGTTGGTTTTGGCATCCTCCTTGAATATTCAGCCTTTGATATTTGTGCTCCTTTAGACCTTTATGCACTCATTTGATATCATTTGGAAAAATTTGAACAAGGTGCAGTAGATGGCAACACTAATCTCAGATCAATATTTGAGAACACTTCTACTCCCTTTAACAGATCAAACATATCATCAATCCTCGGCAATAGATACATGTTCTTGATGGTTACCTTGTTCAACTCCCTATAATCAATGCACAATTTGAGAGTACCATCCTTATTCTTCACAAACAACATTAGTGTTCCCCAAGGCGATACACTTGGTATAATATATCCCTTTTTAATCATTTCCTTCAATTACAACTTCAACTCTATTAACTATTGTATGCTCATCCTATATGGTGTCTTTGATGCTGGTGCTGCCCCTGGTACCAATTTAACGGAAAATTCCACTTCCCTATGAGGTGGTAATTGTAAATTATGTACGGGAAATACATCTTGAAATTGCTATAAAATTGGGTACATGCTCAAGACCTCTACATCCTCAACATCCTTTCCTTTATCACTAGAAATATGCAGCGTAAATAACACACACCCTTTCCTGGTACCGCACTTTGCCTGCATTGCTATAACCTTTCTCACTAATGTATTTTTCTTCTTACTCTGCAAGATTCTTTGTTCCCCATCTTCATCCAAGCATTCAATGGACTTGTCATAACAATCCACCTTGGTCCTATGAAATACAACCAATCCATACCCAAAATCATACTATATGATCCCAATGGAAGCACATTCAAATGTGTTGATGTAAGCATATAAGTCAACTCAAATGCAAAAACTGTTACCCAATGATGAACTCTTTTCCTTTTACTTGTAGCCAACTTCACTAACCAAGATTATGCATGTACTTATTTATTCAAACCAACATATCCACCAGTTCAAGATTAACATAACTATAATTAGATCCAGGGTCAATCAAAATAGAAACAACTTGATCACAAAGGTTATCGTCCATCTTGATAATAGATGCCTAGTGATCCACCTGCCTATTATCCAATGTTGCATAGATTCATGGAATGATCAACCCAATATACCCAAATGTCTGTGCTTCCTATGCACTATAAATTTGAGGCCTACCTCTTGATACTACCGGCAATCTCTCTTGAGATGTTCCTTGCCACATATCCAATACTGCAACTGTCCCGTACCAACACCTTTATTCCCCCCCCCCCTCCAGGTTGTGATCCATGTTCTTGTCTAACTACATTGAAATTCTTGTAAGGGACAACATTCTCTTTTTCACATGCATCCTGGGGTCTTGTTCTTTTCGGCTGCCATTTACCTTTAGCCTTGCATTTCCATTTCCAACCTTGTCGAGACCTTGTCTTACACTTTGATTTCTCATAACAATTCTTCAACTTACCAATGACTTCTTCAAGTGACCAAAGTTTATCATATTCAATATGATCTCTAAATGCTAATGGTAATCCACTAAATCGTCTTTGAAATTTTGCCTTCTCATCCTTAGGATATGTTACATACCACAACAACTCGAGGACATTGGTCATATACTCCTCATCTGTAATCGATACCATCTTTAGCTCATAGGATTCCTTGGATTTACTGTCATAGTACCTCTTTGACAAATATTTCTTCCAGAAAAGTCTCTTGAATTCATGCTAACTCAACTCTTCTGTCTTGATGTCTCCAACCCGCTTCACATCTTCCCACCATATGTCTTCTTTCCCTTTGAGGATGAAGATATCTATTATGGCCTTCACGTTCTTTGTGTAACCATCCCAAGTAACCATGCATTTGCACCTTTTGGTTTCTTCAAATATCCATCAAAGGTAGGTGGCTTGGATTTCTTGAACCCACCTAGAAAATATCCCCTATCATTCCTCTTATAAGGATGATAACAATGATGACCATGATACCTGTTAGAAATAGAACTAGAATAGAACCCACGTCCATTAACTCTCCTATCAGGTGTGTCCAAGAACCTACCATCTTTAATCGTGTCATCCTTATCCGACTCGTGCCCACCATGAGACCTACTGCCATATGCCCCCTTAGTCCTATCCTCATGCCCATGACTAATCCTAAGCATCCCTTGTCTCTAAAACTATAACAAACTCTAAAGGATAACCACATTGACCTCTGTTTGTTTCTCCTGTGCTTGAATGATTCTATCATTATCGGCTTTGCAACTTCTTATTTTTTCATTCAAACTTATCAATGTGTTGGCTATGTTAGGAGAGTACCTATTAATATGTTGCTCATCATATCTACAGGGAGAATCTTGTGAACTATAGTCTACCATCTTACTAGTCATCTTTGATATTCTTCCTGCAAGTATACTACGTCATCTAAACCAAAATATAATATAATCAGCATACCTTAGTATAGTTCAGGGGAGGATATCTCATCTACAAGATCAACCAAATTAGTGCCATACATGTATAAACATAATCATATCAATAGTATATATATATATATATATATATATATATATATATAATATATATATATAATATATATTATATATATATATAGACATCATTTCAACTGTTATTCAGTTACCATGCATGACTATACCATAACCATGACAATGCATGCATACATTCACCTAGACAATAGTTAAACACAACAAATGCATATTCGATTGACATGCATTCACAACATCACATCCAAACAACAACATCTTCAATTTCTACATGAAAACATAATTGCAATAATGACCATCACCATATATACACATCAAGCACATATACCACCCACATGCATGCATGACAACCATATTCATCCCATCCAGTCCATGGCGTCACCATGTTTTAATACCACTCAATGGTATCAGATATCACCCAAAGATAATGGAAACCAAACACCACCCAAAGAGAATGAAACTTGTTCTGATACCACTCTGTAATACCCTCTTCCCACATTTACCCAAGCTAACTAGTCCAATGGGGTAAACATGTTACGAATAGTTACCATGATATGATTCAGCTCCACAAATATAGTTATGGAAGTGGAATCGATAAACCAAAACCAAACGGACCTTCCTCATGAGCTATAGAACCTTCAAGAGCTAGGTAATTCCTCCAGGTGTCCAACCCTTGAGAGAACTTTCTTCTAGACTGAACTAGGCCCCCAGTCACTTGCATGACAAGCCTTCCATACAACTAAGACCCCTAATCTCTCCCACAACAAGGCCTCCATGAATTTGTGGCCCTTTTTAGGAAGTTTTGTGCTAGTGACCCCGAATTCTGAGCCACTTTTTTAGGGTCGAGACTCAAACCTCTACCAAAAAATTCATGAAACTTCTAGAAATAAAAAAAGAACATGATGAAAAGGCCTATAATACAAAACTTGAACAAGGACCCGAATTGACAAGGCCTAGTCATGACATACATTCTGTCAAACACATCATGAACATGTAATCTAAATGTAATAAAAATAGATCTGAACATAGAGACCTCATACTTATCTGAGATTCACCAAGAAGGACTGATGCCTTCTCACAATAGTTGCACTATCATCTAATAGCTTATACATTCATCAAAATTTCATTTACTAATAAAATGTAATGAGAGCCATAACCAAAGTCTGTCGTAAACCATGCTTATAACCAACATAATAGCAATGATAGAACAACCATTAAAACCACATATTAAAAAGCATATTTACACATAGAACACAAGAGGAAAAGAGATCTTATTAACACATGCAAAATATAACCAAGCCAGGGACTTCCACGTAACACCTGACCATAGATTGGGTTGAACCAAATCTTTCTTTCAGCTAATCTATAATATCCCTAGTCAAAAATACATGTAATAAAGTTAATAAAGGAAAAATCATAACCGGTGTCATGGGGCATGTATTCCAAGCTAAATTTTGGGAAAAACATAAGTGATGTGGATTGCTTGTGATTAATTAATGGCTATGGAAATTGGCAAGGCAATAGAAAAGGCTTTGGAAAGGCAAAGTGGCATTAATTGACATTTTATTTATGAAAATAATGGAAATTAGGAGAAAATGGAGGTGAAAGGTCAAAAGTTTCATGTGAGGAGGAAAATGAAGGAAAATAATGGAAATTTGAAGAAAATAGAGGCCTCATTACTAAAAAGGTTTATGAGGATCAATTTGGAGCTCTTTGTTAGTTCAATTTTGGAGCTCTAATTTTCTACTCTCTCTCTCTCTCATACTCTTAGTGTTGGGCATGGAATCCCCCCACAACATGTTTTAGGGCTTAAAGCCCAAGTTTTGAGTACTATTGTTGTAAAGACTCTGTGAATTGCAGGCGCAGAGCGCAAATTGTATGTTAGAGTCATAGGGTTGTCCGCCTTAAGTTTTGAATGTAGTGTTGGCCTACCCATGGTCCGCAGACCATGGGATTGTATAAATAGAGTGAGGATCTAAGTTGTAAAGAAGTTAGGAAGAAGTAAGTTGAAAAATGGATGGAGTCGAGAAGATAGCGAGCATAGAGCAAGAGTCTAGTATCTTGGGTCATAGTAGTAGGAAGAGGCTCTACAGCTAAGTGCGCAGAGGCCTAGTAGAGTCTGCAGCTGAGTGCGCGGACCCCTATAGTTGAGTGCGCAGAGTAGAGTCGGGTCTGTAACTAGGGAAAGAGATAATAAAGAGAAGTTTGATTCCAAACTCCGTGTATCTATTTTGAGTTATTATATGGTTGATATCTTTTGCAATTGTATTGTTTTATTTACTACGCGCACTTGTATGAATGATGAACACTGTTAAGTATAACTAAACACATATAGATAAGCTAAGTGGTAAAATAATATCAGGTTAATAGTAAGGGATTGGAAAATAATGTGGATTGAGCCCTGAGTAAGGTTGTGTGAAGGCGTCATCGCAGGCTATGAGGTACTGATAGGTGCGCATAGCGACGTGCGCGCAGGGTCTAACCACGAACCACCAAAAATCATCAGACATCTCTAGGGTGTAGAAACTTGGTTCTAGCACCCTCCCATACTACTTTGTGTGAGACCTCAATCCACGCTCCATGGACTGTTGCCGAAATGGGCTAGTAGTGTTGAGATTTGTTTGGCTAAATCACCTTTGAACATGGGTTAGGCCCCTACAAGCCAACAAATGGTTCCGTTGTCGGGACTGGGATCTGCATAAGGGATTTCTGATGTCATGTCACTGGAATCCAACAAAGAAAGAAATTGAAGGGTGGTTGGACAAGAATATTCACGAGTTTGCGGTGCAGGAAAACATGAATCTGTGAGTATCTAAGGAACAGTGGTTGGAACGCTACTTATATATAGAAATCCACGAAATTTTCTTTGCATCCTTTCCTTCTGATCCATATGAGTGGATCACGAAGCTAGCAGACAGTCAGGGAAGGAGTAGGCTCGACAAACCAATTGTGTGGACTCCAGAATTAGTGCATAGACTAGAAGCATCAGAAGATAAGATCGCGCAAGTTGTGGACCATTGGCTCGATCAAATTATAGGAGGATTTATCACTGAGTTCATGGTAGATATGACCATCAGCTAAAGTGAGGCAGAATGATGCTTCCTCAAAGGACCGTGAGGTAAGTATATTAAATATTTGAACACTTGGATTAAGATGCTATTGTGTGAAAAGTAGGTTATGTGAATAAATTAATGTCTGGGACTATGCGAAGTGGGAATATCTATAGAAATGGAAGTAGTGAAGAATCAGAAACTAGTCGCTTAATTTCACCCTTGCGGGAAAGTGAGGAAGAGCTTGTGATTCTCCGAGAAGCATGGTTAGTCTAATAAGGCAGCGAATTTTGCACTTACCACCTCCACCTACACCACCACCCATCTCACCATCTTCACCTCCATCTCCACCCACCCCACCTCCGCCACCACCACAATTCAGTATGGTGAGTGCGATCAAATTGCCAGTATTCAAAGGAGTAGGGAATGAAGATCTGAACCAATTCTGTAAGGGTGGTATGGGAAGCACAAAGAGTCATGGATGAAAATATAAAGAAGGCTACGCTGGTAAGCGCATTACAGGATCGTGCATTAACATGGTACATTAAGCACTCTAATGACCATCCAAATGTGGGGATCGCAGATACACACGCCGCCCTGAATAGGGAGTTTAGCAGGCCAAAGTTGGAGACACAATCGATTATCGGGTTTAAGGAGATCTCGATGCTCTCGGGAAAGACACCCTGGGATCTGGACCAGAGAATGAAGAGTATGATTTGCAAAGCCAACATGACTTTGACGAATGGACAACATCGCGCATGGTTTGTAGTGTCATTAACACCGCATTTAAGGATGGTGTTGTCACAACAAAATATTTCCAACTAGGCCGAAGCTTTGAGATGGCAATGAGATTGCATGAGACCCGTATACAAGATCTTGGTCTGGGAATCCAGCAAATCCATGTGCAACGGAAAAAATTGTGTCTGGAAATGCAGAATTTGAAACAAGATAGGACACCTCGGCCAGAGGCATGTGAGGAGGTATGGTGCATAAAATGCAAAGGTCAGGGGCATGAAAAGGACCACTGTCCAGGTTTCGCAAATTACTTGGTGGGAGAAGGGTTGATACCATTAAGACCTAAGGCACAAGTAGGACCAAGTGCGGTGCCTACACTATGTTGCGCGAATTGTTAGATAAGAGGAAAACACACTACGGATAATTGTCATCTATTGCAGAAGTGTTACACTGAAATTTGTCACCATGACTATCTGCAGTTAATATGGCTCCATCAATAGTCATATTATCCTCCTTGTCAAGCCTTATACCTCTGCTCTCCATGTCAAACTTCAGAAAAGAGAGAAAGTCATTAAAAATCATGTTTATCTCTGGGTACGCAGGTTCTCTCTACCTTGCCTGCGTGTACGC
>APFE030558514.1:14224-26954 GCA_000404065.3 Pinus taeda | reverse complement strand
TGCGTACTTGTACGCTCTGTAAGCCAAAGGATGGGTGCGTACCCCTGTAAAGGTCAAAAGGCGCGAGTTTCATCTTTAAAAAATTACTTGTGGTCACTTCTAGAGCCTTCTAGAAGAGTGTTTGACGTGTATTGAGTGCCTCCAGATGGTTCATGCATCCCTATGATAGAGGAATTTATCCCATCAAGAGAGGAGCTACCCCATCCAAAGAGGGAGTATCCCATTGATGTTGGAACTGAATAACTTCCTCTAGAACACTATAAATACAGGCCTTGGGCCAGAGGAGGGGAGGTTGAAAGCTGAACATTCCAAAGGGTAGATGCTGCTGGAATTAGGACTTCCCTTGTAAACTTGTGAGGAGAGATTACCATCCTTTCTTGTTCATTTGGAAGTGGGTGAGCTTGTCAAAGTAGAGGAAAACTCTTGCTGGACCCTGGGAGGAACTTGCATAAGACCAAGGCTCAGGTTGTAATGGTTTCTTTTTTGTTTCCTTAATACAAATAAGTCCATTCTTCTCAATGATTTGTTGTTAATGAATTGTTTCATATACTCCTTGGTCTATATGTTGAATATGCTTTGTTTTATGGAATATTCAGGTGTTATGTAATCGTTTGATTGTTAGTGTATGCAGGTTTCAAAGTGGAGGAGGAGCTCATCTGGATCAACGAAGCTAGGCTGCTACAACAAGCGTTGGACCTAAGGTAAGATCGAAAAACACTTGGTTTCTCATAGAATAGTGTATGTTTAGAGAAGGATTGCTCTTAATTGTCTTGTTTGTCACTAGAGAGTCTTAGACTCCTAGGGAGGTTAGTTTTGTCAGCAAAAATAACTCTTTCCGCATGACAAGAAGTATATGCAGACGTACCAATAATTATTTTGTAATTTCTACAAATCGGTAGGCCATAATGAACACACCTATAGAAGCTATGAACTAATGATGGATGAGGCTCTTACCTATAGGGTACAGACTGAAACACGAGCCCTCGACCCAAATGCAGGAATGGCATGCGCTAGATTTCAGGGGCACGAACGAGGTTGAGGTGGAATGGGAGCAGGAAGGGATCGCGGATAACTAATTTGTTACAATTGTAGAGGGCCAGGACACTATGCCTACGATTGTACGAATCCGACAAGAACATCATGTTTATACTGTACTCAATTTGATCATGAGGAAGAGGACTGCCCTACACCGATAGCAAGGCTGCGCGAGAAAGGGGTACTCCAGCCTCCCAGACTCAGAATTTGAAAATGATGAGGTATGAGCCACGCGAAGAGGACCCGAATGTAAACATAGTGCTCAAAAGAGGTATCACGACAAGAGATGACAAAGGTAAGCAACATGAAGAAAGTGCGTGGGTTTGTAAGGATCCTACAAAGGAACTTGAATTTGATTTAGAACGCGCAAAGGAGACATTCATGGAAGCTAAGAAGAGCTTCACAGAGGCCTCCACTTCAGGTAGTAAGGATCAACTAGAGCCGGAGATGGATCCTTCAATGATCACTACCTTTCTGGAGACATGCATGAAAATGATACAAGACAGTAAGGTTGTAAAAGGACTATAGGAACTTATCACTAGGTGCACGGGGCCAGGAGAACCGTGCATGGTCTGGAAACTTGGAAAGCATGCATTGTGCATGGGAAGGGAAATGGGATTGACTGTGCAAATTGGAGAGTATGAAATGGATCAGGTAATTCTGGATTTCGGATTAGATGCAAATGTACTGCTGAAACAAACATGGGAACGCATGGGAAAAACCACACTACAATGGTCTCCTATCCAATTACGAATGGGGAACCAGCAGAAGGTCTTACCCATGGTAAGATTTCAAGGAGTAACGGTGGATATTGAAGGTGCGAGCATGTTGGCAGATTTTGAAGTAATAGAGGTTGTTGATGAAAGTAATCCTTATCCCACGCTACTGGGCATAGACTGGGCCACTGATATGAACAGATTCATAAATCTGAAGAAGCACAAAATGATTTTTGAGAAAAAGTCACTACGCGTAGTAGTACGCTAGATCCAGCCGAAGGAGCACGATACACTGAACTTGTACGCAACGATGATAATGATGACGATTCAATTGTATCTACAAGATAATCGCATGAGAACAGAATTTGGTGAATCCAACAGCATATGGTAGGATTTCGTGGGAGCATGAAATCTCCTGCACTTCGAATTCGGACGAAGAAATAGAATGATGGCAGAATCAACTGCATGAAGTAACAACACTCAATTGCAACATGATGATAAGATCACTACGCTATGTGACAACGGATATAAGGGATTTGCCTAGGTATGATGGGTTGACAGCTATGGATGAATTTCTGAACAAATTTGAGAGCAAAGTACCGAAATGGCAATGTTTTGACACTTTGAAATGGTCACTGCATGCTACACCTGCAAGATGGTGGGGTACGCACCGACAGAGTTTCAAGGATTGGCACGAATGTAGAACGATGATGTGCCTACGATTTGGAAAACCCCAGCTATGGATGAGAGCCAGTTACGAGGAAAAAAACAACTTGCGTGCCCACCTTTCTCGATGGGTAGAGACATATGACATGCAACCCGCAGAAGTGCACACCACTCCCAGAATAGAGAATTGGAACAAAACGCAGTGGTAGGAAAGGGGAAGCATGCCAAAGATTATCCACGGAGAAGCATTTGACAGGGTGTGCGAAGTGTTGAATAAGGTTCACTAGTAGAGACACACTGACTGGGACCTGTGCGTACCAGCGGTTCAATGGGCCTAGAGGACCATGTGCAAAACCCTAACTGCGAAAACAATTACAAGGTTGTGAAATGAAGTAGGGATCGTAATCTCTGAGGAGCATGCAAAGATGAATCCACACATAATAGCACCCATAGGTGCGACAGTGCACGAAACCCAGGACGAAGAAATCACACAACGACGTGAAGTAGAACACATAAGACTTCAAGAAGCCATTAGGAAAGGGAACCTTACACTTCGTGAACTTGAAAAGGCCCAGGTACAGCTAAGGAAGAAAATCATTTTGATGGATGCAGAAGTCAAGAGGCTAGAAAACGAGATCAAGGGAGCATGTCTCATTGATAAACCAAGGATGGCAAGGCAAGGTGTGGGTGATCGTACTAATGAATTAGAAGACTATTTTCAAGAATTAATTAGTCTACTAATGTGGCCAGGATCACATATCACCAAAAGTAGTAACCAGGGGAGCGCACTACAAATAGTAGAGAATGCGGCGCCGATCGCCATGATGACAGATGAGGATTTTCCGTGGACTATACTGGAGGGTGATATGGAGCCTCGCACAGATGGTGTGATCACTTGACTAGCCATAGGAAGAACAATCTTAGCACTCTAGGCAACTGAAAGGGAGTGTGGGACTATAAATCATTCTACCTGGGAGCTATGCGCTCTGACAGGTGCACGTAGGAACAACCTGTCACAAGGTTCGTGCCCATGCATGGAGGGATGTGCTGCCACATGGGTGCACTGGGAAGTGACCATTGGTGTCACTATTCATGACAAGATGTCTAATTTGAGGCAAAATGGAGTAGGCGACGGGCATTTAAGACAAGAGTTATGGGCAAGATTTCAAAAAATCTGCCGCCAAGAAAGCATTGATGGCCTAGAATTAGTGGGAATAGTCGAATTTGAATTCAAAAGGTGCTATAAAAATCCAAGGGCTAGCCAGCAGACAACACTTGGTCAATTGAGATTTGAGTGAGGTAATAGAGCATAGAGTGTTGAGAGTTGAGTGATAATAGAGCCCTTAAGTTTGCAAAAGACTGCATACAGTGGAGAAATGATGATGGCCACTAAGGATGGGTTGGCCATTGAAGAAGGAATCATCGGTGAGGTCGCGCAAACCCCCATGGTCCACGATGTTCCTAATTACACTGGGGTTGTGACAAAAATCCCTAAATCACACCAGATGCCGAGACCGAAGAAGGATAAGCAGGAAATGGGACCAGTACGTATGTCCCCGAGGAATCCGCAACACAGTAAGTTATCAATGGACGAAAAAAGTAAGGAAGTCACCATTGAAACAGATGAAGAGGAAGAAGACTTGCAGACTTTGATTGCTGCCATAGAGGAAGAAGACGACGTGGAGGAAGACATCTAACTGTTGCGCTCTATAGTGAAATTTCCTGAGTATGCCCCTCCGTGAAAAGGGAAAACTAAAATACCAAAGGATTTGGATGCAACGAAGAGTGCACTCCAGACCCTGCTCCTCCTTGATGGAATTACCTTTAAGGGCTCGTTCCTAGGATGCGTGCCCACCCTAAAATTTGAAGACTGGGACCTCGTGGACAGTGAGAAGTTCCCGCACTTAGAAATGGTGAACCTGATGAAACAAAATATGGAGGGGCCGATGATAACGCTAGAGCCACAAAAATGGCTGCGTGGTGTGGAAAAGGCCGAGTTGCTTCATCTGCCATGGATACCACATTTTCAGCATGCGCCCATCACCATTTTTGTCATCAGGCAGCTGCTCTGCCTGGTGCATGATGGGTACTTATGGTTGGAGGAGCATATTCCCATCACAACAGATCTCATCCATCGAATTTCTCGGCTGCCCTGTAAGGGAAAGGACCCTGCAATGATAGCAGGGAAAAGCAATGATTTGGCTCTCGCAGAGGCCATGAAGACAAACTATAAGCTCGAGAACAAAAAGAGGGGTTACGTTATCACCAGTATCAAGGATAAAGGGGTGCATGTAGCTACCCAACTCCTGGCCGGTAAAGTAATAAGAAAATGTCGCGTCGATGAAGTACCAGCGCTGGTGGTTGCACTCGCCAAATAGTGTGCGGATGGGGTCCAATTCAACAGGGCCGAGTTCCTCTGCGGAGAGTCTTTTCTAAACTATCAGGAGGCCCAGGAATAGGGTAAGACCTTCCACTACACCTGGTTGCTCTTATCCATCTTGCTGGTAGTGGGAGAACTGCCAGAGGATAGCTAGTTCCCAAGCATCAACCGAAATTTAGCAGAGGCCACGAAGTACGCTTCGCTTTAGGCCACCAAGGACACAAAACGGATTCGCGATACCAAGGTTTTCTGGGTGCTCATGGAGGTGAGCATCCAAATTTGGATTAATAGGAGGCCGCACCTATCCCCCATGGTGCACAATAGTCTGTAGAGTTTTGCAGACTTTAAGGCGGACATACAAAACATCTACATCAGGGCGCAAAAGGATCCGGCACAACAGTGGACAAATCTCCCATTCATAGCCACTGACGACGTGATCTTTACGGTGTTAGAGACATGGCCTCCCAAGTGGCACGCCCCAGATTTGTCAGAGCTAGAAAAGATGGCAACACAGAAAATGAAGGATGATGCCACACTGTGCATTACCCAACTGGCCAAGAAAAGGCGCAACAAAAAAGTGGCAACCGAGTTTAGGGTAGTCTGTGAAGTGGCATAGGTAGCTATGGAGCAGAAGAAGGCTGCATAATAAGTGACAACACCGCAGACAACAGAAGCCACCACAGTGCAAGCAAAGGAGGGCCAAACAACATCTACAGGATAGGAGGCAGAGGACATGGAACTTGCAGAAGAGAGCATGGAACCAGGGACCACCTTTACACAGCTCAAATGGCTACACATCGCAGAAAGATTAGGTCCAAGAAAGAAGGTCAAGGCCTCAAAGCTGGCCGTCGACCCAATCACCTTAACTGAAGGTGACCTCCATGACATCAGTGAGATGGTTCACGATGTCAATAGTGAAGAACTCTAAGACTTTATCACAGAGAAGCAGACTATGTTGGGGGCCCTAAGGGCACAGCTACAGGAGTTACAAGTGTGGCCACCACAGGAGGGTACCTTTTCTACCCATGTCGCCACAGGCACGTCGGCAGCAGAACAGATGCTATGCACGAAGATGGCCAATACAATAACATTGCTAGATGGAGTGCTAGTCTTGGAAAACACAATGGATCCGGTGACACTTAGTACGATGAAAGGCATTGGCCTTAACTTGGTTGCCCTTCCTCGCGACACACTTTATTAGTTGCAGGATGGGATAGCATTATAACTCTACACCAGAGAGAGCCGCGCAATCTAGGTTCTGGGCGAGCAGAATATTAATACATAATAGCTTAGCTTGCAGCGCGACAAGTTGGTGTCACAGAACCAACAGATGGTGTAAATAGTTGATGACACTTGCTGGCGTGTCCCAGAGTTATCCATTGCAGTGGAGCTACCGACGGAAGTGTGGATCCACTGTTTGGCAAGTGGAATCCGCAACGCGCACGAAGAAACAACAAGAGTGTAGCTGGAGCTGAATCTCTAGATTGTTGAGTTGCGGTTAAAGGCATAGCCTTCCACTCCCCCAGAGGTCAAAGAGTAGCGCGGCAACGCTATTACAATAGGGATGGAAGAGATTGGAGGTTCAGTCTGCGACTATACCAACATGTTGGAGCAGGCACCTGAGGTCCTCACTACGTTATAGGAGGACCCCAACATCCAGCGGCTGGAGACCGAGGCACGTGAACTCTAGCAACAATATGACAACATTATAGGGATTGCGCAGACAGTAATCCTTACTCAGCAGCTTGAAAGGATGCAACAAGCCAAGGCTTTAAAAGAGCAACTGGACACAGTGTGCCATAAGGAAGAAGTTCTAAAAGCACACATCATGCCATGGATTGATGAAGCCTTCACAATCATGGCAGATATTGAAGGAAAGCTCGTGGAGATTCAAGGAATGCATGCATAGATGTAGCGCAACATGCCCGAAACAAAGGGTTCATAAGCAAGAATGCAGCAGGTTCAGCAGGGAGCAACTCAGTGCACTGCTGACATTCAGACTATTCGGGACCAACTGGAGGGACTCCATGCCAAGATCGTCACGCCAACAGAGTGACTCGAGGACGAGTCACGATGTTTGTGTTGGGGGCCTGTTGGGTATGGAATCCCCCCACAACATGTTTTGGGCTCAAAGCCCAAGTTTTGAGTACTATTGTTGTAAAGACTCCGCGAATTGCAGGCATGGAGTGCAAATTGTATGTTAGAGTCATAAGGTTGTCTTCCCTAAGTTTTGAATGTATTGTCGGACTAACCATGGTCCATGGACCATGGGATTGTATAAATAGAGTGAGGCTCTAAGTTGTAAAGAAGTTAGGAAGAAGTAAGCATAAAAACGGATGGGGTCAAAAAGATAGCGAGCATAGAGAAAGAGTCTAGTATCTTAGGTTGTAGTAGTAGGAAGAGGCTCTGCCGCTGAGTGTGCAAAGGCCTAGTAGAGTCTGCTGCTGAGTGCGTGGACCCCTGTAGCTAAGTGCGTAGGGTAGAGTCGAGTCTATAACCAGGGAAAGAGATAATAAAGAGAATTTTGATTCCAAACCCTATGTATTTTTTTTTGAGTTATTATATGGTTGATATCTTTTGCAATTATAGTGTTTTATTTACCTTGTATGAATGATGAACACTGTTAAATATAACTAAACACATATAGATAAGCTAACTGGTCAACTAATATTGGGTTAATAGTAAGGGATTGGGTAATAACATGGATTGAGCCCTGAGTAAGGCTGTGCAAAGACAGCATCGCAAGCTGTGGGGTACTGATAGGTGCGTGTAGCAACGTGCACACAGGGTCAAATCGCAGACCACTAAAAATCATCAAACATCTCTAGGGTGTAGAAGCCTGGTTCTAGCACCCTCCCATACTACTTCAGGTGAGACCTCAGTCTGCGCTTTGTGGACTGTTGCCGAAAGGGCCAGTTGTACTGGGATCTATTTGGCTAAATCACCTCTGAACCTGGGTCAGGCCCCTACAAGCCAACACTTAGACACTTTAAGTTTTATTGGAGCACTCTTTGAGGAGTGTGGCATACTTGGGATTTGGAAAAAGGAGGCAAAGGAAGCGAAAGAAAGCATAATATGACATTGGGATCATCAACTACAATGGGTTTTTCTTGCAAGTACCGAGTTGCATGTATGATTTCCTTGCTAGTTTTGGCATGCATGGCACATGCATGTGATTTCTTGGTTATGATATTTCATTGGCATGGAGGATGTCTAGATTGATAGTGGTTTTTCTTAGCCTTTTTATTTCTTGGATAACCATGGTGTTCTGGGTTTATTTTCTTTTGTTTTCTAGTTGGTTCTCATTTTCTTCATGGCTGTGGGTTGAGTTACTAGTTCCTGAAGCCTTGGTTGGACAAAGGATCTAGAAGTCCTGTAACAACTTGGGTTGAGTTACTAGTCCTGGAAGCCTTGGTTGGAAAAACGTGATGGAGCACTTGGTGGGTTGAGTTATTAGTCCTCAAAGCCCTGGTTGGAAAAATGCTCTAGATCCTCACAACAGTTGTGGGTTGAGTTACAAGTCTTGGAAGCCTTGGTTGGAAAAAAACACTCTGGAGTCCTAGACAGCTTGGCTAGGGACCGATGCGATAATGGTTAGTGATGTCTGACCATGATGTGGAATCACTGGTTGAGGGATGAGGTGGTTTGGCCTCTAGAAGCCCTAGTTTGGTTTTGTTTGATTTGTTTCATGAGATGCCACATTCATGCTTGGAATATGGCACAGGGGGGATTGGATGAAAGAGAGATTTGGTTCAACCCAATCTATGGTCAGGTGGTATGTGGAAGTCCCTCACTTGGTTATATTTTCATATGTTAATAAGAGATCCTTTTCCTTTGTATTTTCATGAGTAAATGTGTTTGATATTATGTGTATTTAATGTTTGTTTCCTCATTGGTATATCTTTGGTTATTTGCTAGTTATAAGTATGTTTTATGATAGTTATGATGTATGGATATTATCATGTTTTGGTTAGTATACGAAATGTTAGTGAATGAATGATTTAATAGATAAAAATGTAACTATTGTGAGTAGATATCAGTCCTCTTTGATGATTCTCAAATAAGTATGAACCCCTATGCTCAGATATGTTGTTGTGACTTGTAGATTATATGTTTATGATATGTTTGATGAAATACCTGTCATGGATAGTAGGGGTAAGTTCAAGTCCTTTTTCAAGTGTTTGCATTAATGCCCTTGTTTCTATGTTATTTATCATTTCTAGAAGTTTCATGACGTTTTGAGCAATGGTTTGATTCCTGCCTTAAAAAAGTGGCACATAATCCATGGTTGCTGGCACATAATTGCTTGAAAAAGGCCACATTCGAATGGATTCCTGGTTGTGGGAGTGAGTAGAGGGTCCCAGTCACATGCATGCCTTGTCATGGGAGTGACTAAGTCTTAAGTGAAGTGAAAGGGAAAGTTGTCTCAAGGGTTGGTCACCTAGAAAGGTTGGTTGGCTCCTAAAGGTTTTGTATCATGTGTGGAAGTTCAGATTGGTCTTTTTATGTCAGTTCCACTTTCTTGACTGTACATTAATGGGCCTCTAAATTATACATAAATTAAGGCTCATACCTCTAAATTAAAAAATAATTTAAGGAAAATGACCATCCTTCAGCACATTAAACCTCTCTTTCTGTATTAGATAATTTATTTTTAACTTTAATATATTCATTAGGAAGGTTTATGAATAATTGGATATTTGTGCCTAATATTATTTATTTTTGTGGAATATTATGAGAATATTGGGTAGATTATGAAGATTTGGAGAAGGAGATAATTTAGGGGCTTGTTCCCTACTACAGGAGGGTCAATAATAAATAATAAATCAACAAGATATTATGGAATTATGGAACAAATTGTCGAACTCCAATGATGAGAAAATCTAGGAATGTGTTCCACTAATCAAGGGACCAGATCCACTAATCAAGGGATTTTAGTGGAGAAAGCTTCCTCCATTCACGGGGAATGATTCCTAATCATTTTTTATAAGTACCAAGTCGAATTTTCCTCTATATATATTTTCATTAGTGTTCTTGTGGAGGGAACTCGTATTTTTGCAACTCCATTGTATTTTCTTGCAGGGTTGTAATTCTATTGATGAAAATAATAAATATTGGTGTCATGTTAAGCTCGTAAATCTTGTTCTCCTCCATAGGTCTCTAATTTTCCTTGGCCTTGGCCATCCCAGGAGCCTCAGAGCACTTTTGTATCATTTTCTTTCCTTCTTTTCATTGCTTATTCACATGCATCTCTAGTTTTTATTTCTTTCTATTTCCGCATTTAGTATTAATAATTTCTTGTTGTAGGATTAAGTTAAATTGATGATGTAAGTTCTTTTGTAGTATCACAATCACTATTTCATCTAGAAGAAGAAGATTCAAAAGATAAGATCAAAGAATCATGGGTTGCACTTGATGAAGAGCAGACATCAAAATCAGAGATTGAGAAAGCTCCCTCATGTTTACCATCAAATACTCGATGTATTCAAGAGAAAAATCAGAAAAAAGAGGAAGATTTGAAGGTCATGGTAGAATAAGACATGAAGAATGATCCAGATAAGCAATCAACCCAAGGGCATGAAAGTTATATTGAGGTTTGGTTCCAGACAGTCACTAAATTGCAACATCACTCTCTTCTTCAACTATGCTTGATCATTTCAAAGTCAAAGCATTTGATCACTCAAATATCGGTACATGTCAAAGCATACATTTCAAGCCTCCACATCATTTTGTCTATCATATTGATGTGCACATGGCTCTATTGGGAGTATTCTTATACTTGAAAATGATTTTGCTTTTCAAGTAGAGTAGGGTAGAATAAAAATAAAAATAAAAATAAAATCTCAGGTGAAAACCTCCTTGGAGGCACCTCAGATTGGCTCATTGATTGAAAACCTCCATGAAGTGGTCAATGGGTTGGAAAAAAGAAAAAAAGAGGAAAAAGGAAAAAATCCTAGGTGAAAGCCTCCTTTGAGGTGCAGGCAAACCTACTAGTTGAAAACCTCATTGAGGTAGCTAGTAGGCATAGAAGAAAAAAGAGAAAAAATAAACAATAAAATAAATCCTTTCTTCATGCATCTCTTTGATGAATGCATGTACTCTCCAACATCTGCAAGCAACAAGAACAAGTTGGTACCAAAAAGAAAATTGGTCAATCCTATTCAGAAGAAGCCAAATTTTGACTTTCTCCTCCTTTGCTCAAATGCTCCAACAAGGCCAAGGCCATGCCAATCCATCAACCTCATCTATTGCCACCATCCATCCATCATTCTCAAGCTCCTACCATTCAATTTGCTTGTTGTCCTAAAAAAATACAGGATGCTCTGTTTTACTACAAAATACAAAAATACATAGAACATAAATTTGGTTTTTGCCATAACTTGAAAACCATGCATCCATTTGTGAAGCTATTTTAGGGGGAGATTCATATGGATTATGGTAACATGCTCAAGAAATTTCAGCAAATTCCAGTGCACAGTTGTCAAGAAATAAGTCTCCATCACCTACAACCATTTTTATATTTTCGCGATATCTGTGCATTCATTTAAAAAGCGGTTTCATGGGGAGATGCATATGGATGATGGTAACATGCCCAAGAAATTTCAGCAAATTTCAGTGCATGGTTTCCAAGAAATCAACCTCCATCACTTTCAGCCATTTTTAGTTTTTCTCAAGATCCGTGAATCCATTTACCAATTTTTGTTAATGGGGAGGTGCATATTGATGATGGTAACATGCGCTGAATGTTTCAGGTCAATCCATTCCACTGTTTGGGATATATGGACAAAACAAGTTATTGACTTGAAAACCTACAGGATTCCCTGAGATCCTATAAGATACAGAACAACACCTATAGGATTGGCAGTGAGTAGTTTTAAAAGGGAAAAATAGAGGTTGGCTTCATCAAGCAATGTTAAGGAGGTAGGCTCTACATTTGCCCACATTTTTCCAAGTGAAATGAACATAAAAAACCCTTCTAGTTTGTTGAAAGTGATTGCAGCATAAGGGAATTGTATACATAGAATTTTTAAATTTGGCATCAAACATATACAATCCTCCATCCATCAGAGAAAAATGACAGGGGGAACCCATCAACACAGTGAGGATTCATCAACACCCTCCTATACTAGAGATATTCACAAGGCACAATTGGATGGGTTTCTTTGAAAAATTGAGGGGATATGATGATGAAGTAGCCAGATATTTTTAGTCAGCTTAAGCATGGATATCCAGAGGTCAAAGAAGCTCCTCCAAAGCTTAGCAGTGACATCAGGATCATCAACACCACCATCCAACACATGCACATCAACATCAACTCAACAACAGCATGCATGTCTCTCCAACAATCATCAGGTAGGTACATGTATTCAATATTATTGACCTCTTCTTTTGAGCATATTATAGTTAGAAATTTGTTGTCAATGCATGAGAAATAAGGTTTTATAAGCTAAGGATGGGTCAACAGTCTCAGCTGCCTTCAACTAGTTAATTGTAGCTCATTCCTTCACTCATGCAATGTTTAAAAGTCAAATTATGAAGGGTGATGATTTCAAGGAATGAGGATAGCAGTTAAAAGAAGAAACTTTTGAAAATAAAAAGTCACCAAAGCACTCCAAGCCCTCAATCCACTTCATATTCACTATCTATTTATCATCCATCCATCCCATTTCATTCTTGAAAAAAAAACAAACAGAGCATCCTCTCCATTTTCACAAACCTACACTAATCCCTTTGAGCCCTAGCATCATCACCCAATCCCTATTCATCATTTCTCATCACTCCCATACAGTTAGAAGACCCTAAAGAGGAGGAATGACTACTACATGAAGGCAGAATGTTGCTACAAGAAGGAAGAAATGAACAAATCATGATAAACTCCAAGATGGAAGAGCTTAAGAGAGACCTAATCAAAACAGAAAACTCCAAGGCCATT
>APFE030558514.1:0-12787 GCA_000404065.3 Pinus taeda | reverse complement strand
CAGATTCATCGTCCGATAGTTAACGGCCTGAGAGCACGCGAGATTCGCGGTTTTGCCCGAGCGCTGTTTGGCCACATGGCAGAACAATGTTATATCACATGCTCGTGAAAAATACCGCCCTCCATCCAAAAGTGGTGCGATATCACCAAAAATCACCTCCCCACATAAACCAAAACTACCCACTGTTCATTCAATAAATCTTGTGCCAAAATCTAACCATTATTGGTTAAAAGGTCAAACAAGCCCCAATTTACTCTTTTTGAAAATTTTCATTGTAAACCTCTGCTAAAGCAATTCTGACACCCTGAACCTCTATGCAACCAATTTAGCCATCTTTTTCCACCTGAAGACACTATAGACACAAGATTGAGGTATAAAATTGACAAATGAAGCCTTAATAGCCTCTGTTGCCACCACAGAACCCCATTTACGCACCAAACCGCCAATTTCCAGGTATTCTTGGAAGAACCATAATGGACCTGTAAATTTTAACTATGCATAGTAATTATTGAATGGTTAATTAATTAAATTAATTAAGAAACCTTCCTAAACTGAAAAAATATTTGTTTTGCATCAAAAAGATATAGAACAGTCAGTGAGGGAGCGTGTTGTTAAGGTGCTCCGTAAGCAAAGGTCATCGGTTCTAGTCTCGCCGATACCAAAAATCTAGCATGGTTTCCACTAGTGGGCTTAGGCCAGGTGCGATCCCTGGGTGACTTTGATGGCTTAGACGCCCCTGATTCGTGGCCTCTCAGCCACAAGGTAAGAGTGATTTTTAGGATTCACCCACTTATCAGCCAAAAAAAAAAAAAAAAATCTTTTGCATCCTAACCCTTTTTTATAGATTGTAATTACCTTCCCCACTATTCCAGAACTCCTAACCTCACTCCTAAAGCCAAAAAAATACTAATTCAGTTGAATGTACTAGATTATGGCTTCCCAAACCTCCCTAGATGTAAGACCTCTGCAAACCCCTCACCTGGACATTGACCACCTTCCATTAGCAGACATAGAATTTCAAATCAAGGACACTGCCTCCCCTACCTACCTACTGAAACTCCACTGCTGGAGTAAAGACAATTTTTTGAACTATAATGATGACATTCACCTTTAAGAGTCAAATTTTCCCAAGTACTTGTTCCCACAGGTACACCCATTCCCAAAAATCATCCACTTCTGTTAAGCCTGCTATATTCCAAGTCAGAGAGCCATAGTCACCCCTAATCAACAGGATTTGTTTACCATTACTGCAGAATCAATAAATCAAATGTTGCAGATCCAACCAAGCCCAAATGAGACTCCACTTTCCATTGAAGGCTTACATGAACTCTACACCAAGCTAGACATTCCCAAGAAAGCTTAGATCATTCAAACTTTCATCATTAAAGAGTCTCACACTCGAACAGATAGTCCTCCATATGCTGCCACCATTTTCTTTGAGAGAGGAAAACAAATTATTAACATGCTCCCTTGCATTCTAGGGTACACCATAGATGAACATGTGGATGAGTTTTTCCTTGCTTTCCTTTCTATCTTTTGCCCGGGAAAGCCTCCTACTACAATTTACAACTATGCTCAGTTCTTGGCAAATAAAATCCATGAACAACTTATCCGATTTCCAAATGAGAGAGTATTCAAATACTCCTCTATATTGTTTCACATGTTCCTATACTTCCAGTCAGATAAGTTTCCTGTCAGCATCCAAAAGTTAGACACCAAGGGCAATCCAAGATCTATCATCTTTTGGAAACCATTGACCCAAATGTATTCCACTGTATTTACTTACAAATACTTCATTGATTCATTTGTTCATCTGGTTATAAACATGCTAACCAGTAGCTATCAACCTAGGATTAGTCAGGAGATTAAAATAGTTTTATAGTTTGCAAAGAACAGTAGAGTGGGAGATAGGTATCTATACCAAGACAACATAGAAATCAAAATATATGGATGTTAAATCACTCCCTACAAGCTGCCCAAATACCTCCCCATGAGGATATTTTCATTAGAGTATTTAGGCAAATCATAAACTCTGATGAGGTTAATTTCCTATCAGCCAAGAAGAAGACTCAATTTAAGATGAAAAATCAATTGGGCCCCTTTATTTGTAATAATAGGGAAGCTGGACCAAAGGCAAATAAAATTTTATAGGAGATGAACTTCAAGAGCAGTTTTATGTGGCAATATGACCCTCATGGAGTCATAAATAAACTAATGCTCAAATTCAAATTGAGTGCTTTCATACATGATCCTAGGCCAGACATTGAGAGATTTGCCAACCAGCCAGAATGGTTGGAAATCACTTTGATAGATGTGGAGAATATTGTAATAGATGTGGAGAATACATTGATAGATGTGGAGAATACTGTAGTAGATGTAGAAAAGCAGATTGATACTAGTTCCTTTCTGTAGGTTCTAGCCCTAGAAGAACAGATGAATATTCCTCCTATTTTGCAGACTTTAGCCAATGAAGACAGAAATGAAAAAAGAACTAGGGAAGAAGTTTCTAGGTCAGAAATGGACACAACAAATAAAATATCTAAGATTAGTTATAGGAAAAGGCCCAAGCCTAATCATGTAACTGAACAAGAAGACACCATTGGAATAGTGGAAATCACTGACACTGGCACAATGGTTGGAAGGAGTAAAGGCCCAACAGCTTTAGGTGAAACTCAACAACCTTCTTCTTCAAACCGTCAACTTATTGAGAAACAACTCAACATTGAAGTCTCTTCATCAACCAGGCCTATGGATAAAGAGAAATATATTAAAGAGAAGTATAAGGAAATTATGTTAAGGAATGAGGCATTGAAGGCTGAGACTTATGCCCAGTACTTTAAGCAAACACCTACCAATCAAAACAGATTAATGTCAGCCTTTGACATTAAGACTGGCAAGATGTAAATGACATTCATGCAACCTATAGTCTAGCAACCCAAATCTTCAATAGACTATAGGAAAATTGAATTCGAAGTTTTATCTAGGGATGTTCACCCCATAGACCAAATTGAGTTCCACAAGCAAGCAGGTGAGATGATTTATTCCACCATGACAAATAAAGAAATGACTGTGCACAAACTCCAAAGCTCACTGGATAATACTACAACATAGTACAAGATGGAAAAGGCATCCTCATAGGCCAAGGATAATAGAATCAAGTCACTGGAAGACTTGGTGGTTGAGATTGGATATAGTCCCAATGATGTTAAAGCTATAGAGAAATTAATAAAAAAGAAGAATGAGGATATTGCTGCTCTGAAAAAACAATTGAAGTTGCCTCATTCAGAACATCCACAAACCAAGAGGTCCTTGAGAGCCAAACCTAGCAGGAGGAAATGATGGACCTTGTTCTACAACTTAATGATCAATTGAAATAAATGGAGAAGGAGTTGGACAGTTTGATACAGTTAAAACAGGCCAGCCTTGAGACAACCACTGCCACTGTCATTCCAACAATCACTACAGCATTACCATCAACCTTGGCAACTTCATTGGCCCCCACAAGTCCACTGGCTACAACACTTCCAGCTGCAACAACATCTACATCAGCAACAGGTTCAAAAACCACATCAGCTCAACCAAGTGATGAGGCAAACAAATTGGTCAAAGAAATGGAGGACATGTCCATTCAGACCTTTGAGATAAATAGACTCAAAGAACAATTAAGGAGTCTAGAGGTTGAGAAGAAATTGGCTCAGATTATGAAAAAAGATGAAATTCAGAAGTCAACGAGGATGAATGAGAGGATAAAGAACTTAGAGAAAGAATTAACATTGAAAGAGAAACTTGCACAAGCTAAAGAACAACTATGGTCCAATATCATTGACTCTGCCAATGATATTTGGCCATCTATACAAGTCGTCTTTGAACAAAATGATTTAGTCAAAGATGCTACAAAAGCAATTTAGAGAGTTAAGGCCGAGCTTGGAGACATGCTAGAAGAAGCCACCATAATAATCCACTTCCTTAACTCTAAAAATAAGTATGAATTGCAGGAGCTAGACATAGCTGACAAGACTGGAACTATATTAGAGGTGAAAAAAGTGCTCACCAAGAGTAATTTAATGACAAACCTTGAGGACAAATGCCAAACCATTCAGCTGGCTATAGACAGGTTCATGCTTAAGTTTGATGTTTTAAGGCAGAAAGGTTTTCCAAATCCCTTGGTGATAAACAATAAATTAATGCCATAAGAAGACTACAACAGGAGAATCAGAGAAGTGGCAAGAGATCAGGCAAACATTTCTTCTATGAAGAGGATGCCTACTGGAAAGGTTCTGTACTAGACATTTGAGAACCTATTTTACCTCTAGCATGAGGTAAAACACCTTTTTGTGAACATGCCCACCTTTTCAAAGTACACAGAAGTAGATGAAATCTACATTAAAATGGTAAATATCAAATTACCAGATGCATAGAAATGGGAAAAGTTAAATGACTTACTATAAAAATGCAAAGTAAAATTACAACATAGCAGTAAAAGAAAAGCAACAGGTCAGCTAGATAAAAGAGTATAAGATGAAAGAGTATCAGTTGAAAGGCCAAAGTAAAAAGAACAGTTAGCATGGAATACCAACAGCAAAGGAGAATAAACAGCAAAAGATCAAAGCATAAATACAACACAACCAAATAAAGAAGGACAACTTACATCAATTGAATATCTATCTCTATCTTCTTGCATGAAGATATTTATTTCTCCTATATTAATTCCCGAGACAGTTTGGGATATTTTGTAAGCTATTTTTGTATAAATACTTCATAATTAAAAGTATACAGGTGTGGATTGCTTGACATTACTATAGTTGTATTGATATGGAACCTGAGGGTTATTTGTACCATTTTTCAAGTCAGCAGATTGGACTAAGTAATAAAGAAATTACATTACAAGATTCATGTGTTGGGCCACTTCAGTGAAGTATTTTCTTTTGTCAAATTGTTATTTTTCTTAAGTGTTTCACAAACTTGCATGTTATCTAAATTGAATGAATTAACTGGAGTTATATTACAGAATTTTTTTAAGTACAATCTGTCTTGAATGGTTAATCATTTTAATGTTTTCTACTGATATCCATATTAGGGAATCCTTCATTTCTCCCTAGTTTCAATTGACCCATACCATTTCCTTCATTATCCGGTTTGAGGAACCCTTAATTTCTCCTTGACCCCGATTGAAAACCACTTCACCATCCAGACTTAAGATCTGAATTTAGTTAGCTATCTTGCCCTATCAACATTATCTTTAGAACTTGATCCAGTCTTGTTTTATTGACACTTAACCCCATAGCCCAATGGTAAAATGCATCCCTATATCCATCTAATTCAGTGATTCCACCACCAATTCCAAATAAAAAACCAAGTACAATCATAACTAGCCTAAAATAAATTAAGTAGACAAAGTTAAAACATAAAGAGAGAGCCCTCTCTGAGCAATAGGAAGGCTAGATCCTGATCTCAAAAGTAGGTTTGTGGTTACCTCTATCATTTCTTTCCTAACAACTCTAGAGAAATTTTGGAGTGATAACATACTGGAAACCATACTAGGGACCAGTCCTCAGTTTAATAAAACTTTAAGGAAATCTTAAATATCATATTTTGCACCTTAAGGTCATTTTATAGCTGTTAAAAAAGTTTCATGAAACACTTAAAAAATTAAAATTCTGGCTCCCAAAAAAGGTAGAAACTCAAGGAAGTAGTAGTCAGTTAATTAAAGAAAATTCACTCCCCAAAGAATTATCAAGTTTGGAGGATATTCAGTTTGATTTATCATTTGAGCTTTCTTTGTTTAGAACCAAATCAAAAAATTCAATTCATGAAACTGTAATAGACCCTAATTTTATTCAATTTATTGAGTCAAAGAAGGTGTCTATACATCCTGATTTAGTTCAACTTGTTTTGGATACCTTTGATAAACTAGAAGCTTTAACCTCTACCTTAATAAGCCATATAGATGATGCCTATTTTCAACAATCACTCAAATTAGTTACCCTGGCTGCTACTGTCGAGCTATAAAAAGGGTCTCTTTCACCTCTAATTACCTCACATTAATATGTCAATCCAGGAACGTTTTGTTATTTTAAAGAGTGTCTCAGTATGAGGCTATCATTTGCCAGAGTAATGATAGTAGTACAATGTTCGAAAATACAAGAGTAAACGGATGCTTGTTTACAGCTAACTACTTCAAAAGATTAAACCACACATTCAAAAAACTAAGCAATTTATCAGTCAAGGGTTTAGTAGCAATAACTCATCCCTTTGTAAACTGATGGAAAAAGAAACCAGAGAACAAATCGTGGATCTGGGAGCTGGACAGTAGATGTCAATGCTCACTACAGCCTGAGATCGTTCTTCACACCAAAATAACAAATTATAGGAAATGAAACGGCAGATAAGAAATGGAACAACAATTAAGAAATAGAACAACAAGCCTGAAATGGAACAGCAAACAAGAAATTGTAATAGCAACTAAGTCTAACAAGCAGTAACACCTTAGTCTACAAGATCAAATGCACTAATCGTAATCTACAAGAATCAAACGACAATCCTTCACTCTTAAGGACGGATTGAACAACACACCAAGATGGAACAACACTGATTAATGATGATTTATAGAACAGTGCTTGAAAACCATATACACACATGGCACACCTTAATAGTAATTTGATCTGTTTATCAATCTCAGTTAGAAAGAGTACAACTGCATTTCAAAATAGAACAACATTGTTTATAGATCCAACAATCGCAAAGAACATAACTCTCAAAATGAATTCCGTAATGTCAATGAACAAGTGCACAACACAAAGGATCTGTAATTAAACAGCAACAGTATTCTGTAAAGACTAGCAATATTATATCAACACTTAAAAGAACAACGATATGATGCAGAGTCAATACAATAGTTCTGTCTTTAGAAACCTTAATAAATTAAACATAACGGAGCATGTGATGTAAACTTACAAAACACATTAGATTACCAAATAACGTCGATAAGCAAACCATGCATAAACAAAACGTAATAGTACAGGAGCAAGTGTCCTCCAGGGTCGGGCCCTTAGCCTCCAGGGGTACACCGCTTGAAATTATTCTAGACTCAGAGATGAAATAGCAACCAAGTTTGTATTAATCATAAAGTGGAATTACAATAGATCAGTTCTTTACGAGACTCGATGATCTAAGTTTTGATCTTAAAGGAAATTACATAAAACATAATAGATTCTCCCCCTCCTCGAGCTAACAATGCTACCCCTTTTATAATGGTGAAGGCAGAGATATCTACGTGCAAAAATAGTTAAAGCAGCGGGATTCGCCGAACTGTTAGTCCTCAGTCATCTCTTTTCTTTCCTACGCCAAGCCGATCTCTCCACTTCCTTTCCAGGGCTAATTCGTTGTGATTTGTTTTGCCTTGTTTGCATACGGTTCCCTGTCAAAGTGACAGTGGTTAACCCGTCCTTGTCCTTTCCTTTGGAACAACAGTTTCTCGTTTTTTCTTCTTTCTGCATAAGGAAATGACAATTGTCAGTGTTTTCATCTTGCATATTAATCTCACAGGTTTTATTACAATTCCTTATCATTTTCCTCTTTCATGATGTAAAAGATTTGTAAGTTCCAATGAAAAGATGCTGAAATAATTACCAAAAACATGCCTTCTTTAGTACTCCACACACCCCCTGCTTACCCTTTTTCATGCCCTCATGAAAACATTGTAGTTGACATGTAAGGCAGTGAGAGAGTAGGCTGGAGATGGAATCTCATGTGAAGGCCTACAGCCATGATGCATAACTAGGTGTTCAAAGAAATGGCCTGTCTGACCCTCAGGCATCTCATACAGAGATTGGTATCCGGGTGCAGGGTGCCAAATAATTGGACTTTGGAACCTATATCCTAACCAGGATGGCCCTGCCCTCAAAATGACTTCGCCATAGAGGTGCAAGCGGTTGGCGTCTAATTTAAAATTTTCATACTTAAATGGTTCCCTGAGCTGGATATTTGGATTAGAGATCTGATACCAAAATTTAGCCGCATCAATGGCAAGGTCTTTGATAGAAAAAGTATTCTATTCCCAAGTACATAGCTTTCCGAATAGTGATCTGACACGTAATCTAGGGAATGATGAGGTTAACCTCCCCCCTGCAATGTGATAGGCCGTCCCGGCTGTCAAATAAAGGAGCGGCGTGTTGTTCTGAAACAGAGTCCTTAAGGAACAACGTATGGCAATATGCACTGTTTACAAAAGTAGCAAATTACCAAAATCGAGGTGTAGAGTTGGGTCACTTAATACGTAAGAAACTGTGGTGATATGATGCGAGGCTGGGGGGATAGGACATATGTCGTGGATATGGAGTCTCATGCGGTCATTGTCAATTGTTCTGTCATGATTGGTGATAATATATGTATATGGGTTGTATGGTTCGGGAAATAATATATGATTGATTACTAAAGCATAAGAAACAGAAGGGTGCTAATAACTACCTATTGGTGTAAATAATGTGACTTCAATACCATTAACAGTGCTCTGCTGCCGGCAGGTGTCCACAACCTTGGCATAGTTTATTTCACCCATGGAACCATGATCCTTTGTGTATGCTTGGGAAATGTTGTGTGATGTCAAAAAGTAGGCCATTATGCTGGCTTGGTGACCAGTTAGCCATAATGCCATTTACGAGGAAGGAGCGAAAGGTGGGTAGGCCGGCTCGTGATGAGACCCCCTATTCCAAGGGTTCTTTATTTGATATCCCTTTTGGACCATATCCCTGGTGTGGTGGCCATAGTGGGAATCCCACTTTTCTTTCGTCCTCATGATCATGGTAGGTTGGCTCTTGATGAGACCCCCTATCCTACATTTGACAACTTATAAGTCTTTAAGACATCATTGTTTGCTCTTTTTTCTTTCTTTTTCATAAAGTACTTTCCCTATTTATACACAAATGGTGGTTCAATACTCCTTAAGAGTAGGAATGGTGGAAGCAGTCTTATCATCTCAATAGGAAGATATAAACCCTTTGCTCTTATTCCTGAATAATAATCAAAGAGGATTAAAAGGGACCAACATGATAAAGATAACCAATCAGAGCAGTGTTAGTATAACAATGACAGCAAAAGATAATGAGTAAGCATGTCCTTCCTTCTATCCTCTTACCAATTTAGAGCAATTTCTTATAAAAATAGCGATTTTATGATTCACTGATTTCAGTATGTTGTGATTTTGTATCCATTGCATAAGTGCATAACTGTATTCTAAAAGACTTGAAAGAACATGAACAGTAAGCATCCTTAATTTAGAACAACAAGGGGAACAAGCTGTTTCAAAAAGGGAGAGCAAAAGAATGCAAGTGGTGTTCCTTTTGGAAAAAGGAACAACAAAAGATAAAAAATGTTGTTCCTTCAAAAAAGGAACAGCAAAACACACAAATGTCGTTCCTTTGGAAAAGAAACAACAAAGACCGAAAATGTTGTTCCTTTGGAAAAGGAACAGCAAAACACAGAAATGTCGTTCCTTTGGAAAAGGAACAGAAAAACACAGAAATGTCGTTCCTTTGGAAAAGGAACAGCAGAAATTGAAAATGTTGTTCCTTCGAATAAGGAACAACAAAACACACAAATGTAGTTCCTTTGGAAAAGGAACAACAAAAATCGAAAATGTTGTTCCTTTGGAAAAGGAACAACAAAACACACAAATGTCGTTCCTTTGGAAAAGGAACAACAAAAACCAAAAATGTTGTTCCTTTGGAAAAGGAAGAGCAGAATCTGAAATGTTGTTCCTTTGGAAAAGGAACAACAAAAATCGAAAATGTTGTTCCTTTGGAAAAGGAACAGCACAAAGCAAAAATAAAGAAAAAGAACAAAATTATAGCAAAATGACGGTTGATCCAAAGGGTGTTGTTCTTTTGAAAAAGGAATAGCAGGAAGAAAATGCTGTCCTTTTGAGAAAATGAACAGCAAAAATAGTAACAGCAAAGCTTTGATTCAAAAATATGTACACAAATGATTCAACAAAAGAAAAGAAATTATGTACAAACTGTGAAAAGAAATAATTTTCTCAATGAATTACAGGTGAGGAAGACTTCTCTCCCTCCCCCAAAATTTCCATATCAGAGTCTCGGCATAGCTGCTGGCAAAAGGACTCCAGAGTGAGTGGTTTGCGATAAAGACGAACTCGGTGGCCATTTGCCTTGAAGGCATATCCAGAACCATCAATAATGATTAGAGTAAGGGTACCATAGTCATGTACTTTCTGGATTTCGTATGGTCCCAACCAATGAGTTTGGAGTTTCCCGGGGAAGTCTTGAAACCTGGAATCATACAAAAGTGCCTAGTCTCCTTCGTGGAAGACTTTATTTTTAATGAGAGAATCATGCCATTTAGCTCACTGTTGTTGGATCAGTGTAGTGTTTTGAAGTGCAGAGAGCCTAATTTCGTCCAGCTCATTGATCTGCTGAAATCGATTAATCTGTGTCTCGTTAGATCTAAACCAACTTTCTGTGTTGTTCGCAATGTTTGGATTTCGAATTCTATGGGGAAAATGGGTTGTTTTCCAAACACTAATTGATAAGGTGAGTAACTAGTGGTACTTCTCCATGTTGTTCTATAATCCCACAGTGCTTCAGGTAGTCTGGCTGCCCAATCACGTCTATGTGACGCAATGGTTTTCGTTAGGATTGCTTCTATTATTTTATTGCTGCTTTTTACTTGACCATTTTCCTGTGGGTGGTATGGAGTAGTGATTTTATGCTGGACATGATAGTTGTTGAGTGTTGCAGCTATTTTGTTCCCAGCAAACTGTGGTCCACCGTCTGTAATTCTCTCTCTTGGAAGGCCATAACGCACAAAGAGATGGAATAGGAACTGTATGATAGGATCCTCTGTAGCTCTTGGCAATGCCTCTGCTTCAACCCACTTGGTGACATATTCTGTTGCCACCAAAATATATGTTTTCTCGTTTGATGATGGGTTAATTGGTCCAACGAAATCAAGGGCCCATCGCTCGAATGGTTCGATGACTAGCTGTCGTTTCAGAGGCATCTCATCGGACTGACTAGGGCGTCCTGCTCTCTGGCAACTATCACAGGCTTGGACAAATTTCCTTGCATCTTTGAAAATCGTGGGCCAATAATACCTTGTTTGTAGCACCTTATGTCCAGTTTTACGATCGGCGAAATGTCTGCCACATGGTCCATCATGACAGGCTTTTAGAATGTCAAAGATTTCATCTTCTCAAATGCATCTCTTGATATGCACATGTGCCCCTGTGTGGAACAAATAGCCCCCAATCCAAGAAAATCGAGCACTCCGCTGAAGAATCTGTTTCCGCTCATTAGGGGTTAGATGCTTTGGTAATTTACCTACTGCTAGGTAATTGGCAACATCAGCATACCAGGGTGTTTGAACAGCCACAACAAACAGATGCTCATCCGGAAATTGATCTTCAACTGTTGCTGCACCGATTGGCTTTGGCATTCTTGAGCGAAAATCGGCCACAGGATTTTCTTTTCCAGGTCGATCTTTGATTGTAATATCAAATTCCTGCAATAAAATCAGCCATCTAGTTATTCTGCCGTTTGTGATAGGCTTGTTTGCTAAATATTTTATGGTAGAATGATCTGTGTACAAGATAACAGGCTATCCAGTAATGTAATGTCTAAACTTATTGACAACATGTATTACAGCTAGAAATTCTTTTTCAGTAACAGTGTAGTTTAATTCAACAGGGGATAAATTTTTGTTGATGTAATAAATTGCATATGGTTTTTTATCCTCTTCCTGCCCGAGGACTGCTCTAATGGTTGTATCTGAGGCATAAGATGATATCTGAAATGGAAAATCCCAATTTGGTCCTCGAAGGACTGGGGCTATGGACACAAGCTTCTTCAGATCCTTGAAAGCATGTTCACATTTTTCTGTCCAAAGAAAATCAACGTTACTAGTTAGTGCATACAAAGGTGCGACAATATGTGAATAATGTTCTATAAACCTCCTATAATAACCAGAAAATCCAAGAAAACTGCATACCTCCGTTTGAGTGGTAGGAGTGGTAATAAGAAAAATTATTTGGATTTTGGCTGGGTCTACCTGAATGCCAGTTGCTGAAATATAGTCTCCTAGGATAAGTCCTTCAGTCATCATCATATAGCATTTTTCATGGCTTAAACAAAGCCTGGTAGCAATGCAGCGTTGTAGGAATTTTTCTAGTGTATCCAATGCTGGATCGAAATCATCTCCGTATGGTGTAAAGTCATCCATGTACACTTCAATTCCTTCATTTATTAAGTCTGCAAAAATGCTGAGGATAGCCCTTTGGAATGTGGCAGGTGCATTGCATAAGCCAAAAGGTAGAACTCGATAGGCAAATGTTCCCCAAGGACAAGTAAAAGTAGTTTTGTCTTGGTCTTCAGGGGCAATCTGAATCTGATTGTATCCACTGAAGCCATCCAGGAAAGAAAATAATTTCTTTCCTACCAAAGTGTCTAATACTTGGTCGATGAATGGGAGAGGGAAGTGGTATTTTTGTGTTGCTTTATTTAGCTCTTTGTAGTCCACATAGATTCTCCATTTCCCATTCTTTTTTGGTACCACCACAAGTGGAGAGACCCATTTATTATCGGAGATAGGATAGATGAAATTGACATCTAAAAGTTTTTGAAGTTCAGCTTTTACCACATCTTTTAGATGAGGATTAAGTCTCCTCTGAGGCTGACGAACAGGTCTCGCATCTTTTTCTATATAAATGTGGTGTGTACATAATTGGGGGTCAATTCCTTTCATATCAGGGTAGTCCCATGCAAATGCTTCTTTA
>APFE030558506.1:0-15624 GCA_000404065.3 Pinus taeda | reverse complement strand
AGTGTTGTAAGGTTTGAGTTGATCTGGGGGAGTGTTTGCAAAAGGATCAATGTACCAGACTAGGATACCCAAGGTAATGTTAGGTAAACTCAATGTAGTCATGACAGATGTAGAATAAACTCATGGGGGTGTAAATAAAAACAATATCTAACCATAATGGTAATGACCTAGGGGAACTGCTCTGAGATGGTTAAGACCTGGGGGAAAAATTCCATGCTGAAAGGGATTAGGAGAGATACTAGTAGAAGGAAATGGTACTTGAGGAGTAGTACCAAAAGGCTAGGTTGAGTTGGGAATAACAGGCTCTAGAGGTGTTGGTTTTTGTGAAGGCATACCATATTGCTTGTGAGCAGTCTATGATGCTTGAAGCATTCAAAAAATGGATGAGCTAGGCTCAGAAGGAGTAGGTGGTGGACCGTAATAAGAAAAAGCAAGATGGAATATTCGTAGACTCCAGGAGAGAAATTGGTGAGGAATGAGACAATTTGATTGTCAGTCATTGATGAGATATTGGATTGATGTGAAGTTTGATATTTGGGATGATAGTACGTTAGCTGATCAATAGTGATGATCTTTCCATTATGAGGGAAGCACATCTTACGGTGAATGCAGATGCGAAAACTAACATAACATAGGTATAACTATGACCAAAAATGATTTTGTAATGTAATGGGGCATCAATGACCTCATTGTCAATAGAGACAGTATTGCCGACAACAATGATAGGATAGTTTTGATATAAGTCAAGGGGTTGTGAGGGATGATTGTCCCAAGCATGGAGAGTGATGGTGAACAGGGACAGGTCCAGGGAACCAATCCACTTCCAAACACTAGTAACCATCACAGAGGTGGAGGCACCTTCATCTATGATACACCATTGGACAATGACGTTTCTTATGGAGGCTGGGATTTGGAGTGCAATGGATGAAGGTAGAGGAGTGTTGGGAACAGGTCTCCTAGGGTCAATTTTGGAGTTAAAAGCCCGATTTTTGGGGCTAAAGGCCCAAGTTTTGTATAAAGAATGTAAATTCTTCGCATTTTGTGGTCGCGGAGTGTGAAGATGTAAAGAGTCATCAAGAGTTTCCACCCTTAGTTTATGTAACTTGTGTTAGATTTATGAGATCCACCCTTGGTTTGCGGACCATGGGAATGTATAAAAAGGGAAGTCTTAGAAGAGTCTAAGGCAGTTTTGGTAGTTCAGTTCAGATATGTTTTGAAGAGTCATTGATGTAATGGTTCTGTGAGGGCTAAGAGTGAAGCGTCTTAACGTAGGAGAGAGGCTCTGTAACTAAGTGCGCAAAGGTCTGGGGTAGAAATCCATAGCTGAATGCGCGGACCCCTGCAGCTATGTGCATAGGGTAGTTAGAGTTTGTAAGAGCGATCTAAACAACACTAAAGAGAATTATTCTAGAATTACCTATGTATGACCTATTTTACTTTTGTTATAACTGCATGCAATTATGTTATTTTAATACTAGGTTTATGATTTAATGTTGTATTGACACGTGAATCTATGTGTTTTACTTTATTATATGAACGCAATTAAGAATATCTGTTTATGCGAATATAATCATAATTCATATTGAAGTTATCCACTACTTAAGTTAATCGAGGTAAATACAGCAATAAGAGTAATTATAAAGGTGTGTAAGTGTCTGGATCACCTATTTAAGGTACATGAAAGATAGTCATAGACCTTCACAGAGGTCTAGAGGACAACTAACGGAAGTATATTGATAAGCCATAAAAGGCTTATCGATCTGCGTGAAGGAAGGGTTAGGGTATAAAGAGACAACACTACCATCTCAGGGTGTGGAAACTTGGTTCCTGCATCCCCCTATACTACTTCGGGTGAGACTTCAATCCGCGCTCCACAAGTTGATGCCGAAAGGGCCAGTAGTGTAGGGATTTTCTTGGTTAATTAACGTTGAACTTGGGTCAAGGCCCATCAAGCCAACAAATGGTTCCATTGTTAGGACATGATCTGCATAAAAATATGTGTGATGCCACATCATTGGAATCCAACTAAGAAGGAGATCAAAGACTGGTTGGGTAGAAATATCCACGAATTCACGGCATGAGAGAATAGGAAGCCGCGATTGACGAAAGAACAGTGGTTGGACAAATATCTGTACACAGAGATACAAGAAATCTTCATTTGTTCCTTCCCGATTGAATTATATGAGTGGATCGTGAAATTGGCAGATGACCAAAGAAGGTGGAGGCTTGACGGTCCAATAGTCTGGACCCTAGAATTAGTGTGGAGATTAGAAGCCTCTAAAGATAAGATTGCACACATTGTTGATCATTGGCTCGATCATATTGTAGGAGGGTTCGTGACATAGTTCATGGTCAATACCTCGGTCAGCGACTGTGAAGCGGAGCGCCGCTTCTTCAAGGGGTCGTGAGGTAAGTATTTAAGGTCTTTAAATGATTGGATGAAGATGTTATTGTGTGAAAAGCAGATTATGAAACTACCTTGATGTTTGGGGCTATGGGAAGTGGAAAGACATTCAGGAACAAAGGGAAAACAGACTCTGAATATAACCCACTTATTGAACTTCCTCTGAGTGACGACGAGGAAGCAGCACAGGCTTCTCTGCAGAGCGTCGTTAAGTTGATAAAACAAGGGTTCCCTCGAATACCCCATTCACCCACACCGCCTCCATCTTCACCTCCACCGCATACACCTTCACCTACACCACCACCACCTCTGCCACCATTCAGTATGGCGAACCCAGTAAAGATACATGTGTTCAAGGGCTTGGGAAATAAGGATCCGGATGAGTTTTGGTTAGTAGTGAAGGTTGTATGGGAAGCTCAGGGTATCACAGATGATCATATTAAGAAAGAAACATTGGTTAGTGATTTGCAGGAATGCGCACTAACGCGGTACATTAAGTACTACACTGATAACTCGACGTCTGCATTGGCAAATATTCAGACCACGCTGAATAAGGAATTCAGTAGGCCTAAGTCTGAAGCACAATCAATCGTTGGATTTGACGAAATAACGATGAGGCCTGGTGAGAGACCCTGGGAGCTAGATCAGAGATTGAAATGCAATATCTGTGAAGCTAACATGAATATGACTAATGGGAAGCATCGTGAATGGTTTGTGGCTTCGCTCCTACCTCATCTAAGGGTTGTGCTATCACAACAAAAGATTGGGACCCAGGCGGAATCTCTGGAGATTCTGATGAGATTGCATGAGACATTGATGCAAGATCATAATTTGGGGGTTCAAGAGATTCATGCGCAGTTACAAAACCTTTTCCTAGAAATGCAGAGTCTGAAGAACGATAGAACAGTTTGGCCATAGGTGCGCGAAGAAGTTTGTTGCCTGAAATGCAAAATCCAGGGGCATGACAAAGATCATTGCCCAGTCTTCACGAATTATGTTGTAGCAGGAGGACCAATACCTTTGAGACCGGATGCTCAAGCGAGGCCAAGTGCAGAGCCCACACTATGGTGTGCTATCTGTCAAGTAGCTGGAAAACATATGATTTTTTATTGCCATTTGCTGCAGAAATTTGTACAGACATCGCAACAACTCTTCTGCAACTTCTGTAAATCAGTGGGTCATGATGAGTGCAATTATCATAGTTATGAGTTAATGATGGATATAACGCTCGCATATTGGGTGCACGGAGAAAGCCGGCCTCCAGACCAAGGTGTTGGGGGAGCGCAAGGCAAATATCAGGGGTGCGGACGAGGCCAAGGTGGAGGAGAACCTGGTAGAGATCAAGGACAGGTCATTTATTACAACTGTGGAGGACCAGGACACTACGTGCGAGACTGCCCAAATTTGATGCATATGTCATGCCGATATTGTACTTAGTTTGACCGCACAAATGAATATTGCGCGGTATTTCTAGCTAAGATACGTGAAAAGGGGGCGCAGCTGACCCAAAACCTGCAGATGATGAGGGCTAACCCTCGTGAAGAGGATCCCAAGGTAAATATTGTGCTACGGAGTGGGATGACGAATCACAAAGATAAGGAGAAGTAGCCTGAAGAAAGTGAATGGGTCCACAAAGCTCCAGAAAAGGAGGTCGAATTTGATCTGAAGCACACACGGGAAACATTTATGGAAGTGAAGAAAAGCTTTGTTGAGGCCTTTACCTCAGGAAGTCGGGATAAGCCAACTGAAGAGATGGACCCTTCCATGCTTACTACTTTCTTGGATACCTGTATGAAGCTCTTGCATGAGAGCAAGGTTGTAAAAGGACTAAAGGAACTGATAAATAAGTGTATCGGGAAAGAAAATTCTCTTGATGGACCGCACATAGTTAGGAAGATTGGTAAGAATAGGCCAAGAACGGGGCGTGAGATGAGGCTTATTGCGCAAATAGGAGAATATGAGATGCATCAAGTAATTCTAGATCTAGGGTCAGATGTGAATGTTCTGCCTAAATGGACATGGGAAAGGATGGGGAGACCTGCGCTGCAATGGTCTCCGATTCAGTTAAGGATGGAAAATCAATATAAAATCATTCCCATGGGAAGATTACAGGAAGTGATAGTGGATATTGAGGGCGAAAGTGCATTGGCTAACTTCGAAGTGATAGAGATAATGGATGATGGCAATCCCTACCCTGCTCTCCTTGGGATCGATTGGGCCACTAACATGAATGGGGTAATCAATTTGAAGAGGTGGAAGATCATATTTGAGAAGAAATCGCTCCACGTAGTAGTGCCCCTGGACCCTGTAGAAGGACCATGCTATATTGAACTGATCCGCGATTATGAAAGTGACGATAACTTGGACCAGGTTTATAAGATAACAGCGTGAGATCAGGATTGGGTGAATCTGATAGTAGATGGACATATTGCATGGGACTGCGAAATCTCCCACACTTCAGATTTAGATGAGGAGTTGGAACACTAGCATAACCGACTACATGAAGTACGTAATATGATGACCACGTCCCTGCTTTGTGTATCATCGGTGGTAAGGAATCTGCCTTACTATGATGGTTTAACTGACATTGACAAATTTTTGGATACATTTAACAGGGAAGTGCCAGAGAAGCATCGCTACTAGGCCTTGGATTGGGTGCTGCGAGCTACGCCTCCGATATGGTGGGGTACGCATAAGGAAAGTTTTGATGATTGGCACATATACAGAAAGAGGATGAGATTGTGGTTTGGTCACCCACAAGTGCATCTCACAGAGAAATATGATGGGAGAGATGACCCGCTCGATCACCTAGCCAAATGGACCAAGGTCTATGGAGTAGAGCCTGAGCCTGAATGGGTGCATCTGTTTGTCATACTTTGGATGTTATACCGATGAATTAGTACTTAGAGACGGAGCTCTGCCATGGCACTAAAGAATGGGACGTTTTGAATCAAGGGTTTTTGATAACATTTACTTTCGAGGATGGATTTAAATGTATTGATGAAGCATTGTAGGAAGTCAAGGCATCGATCTTTAGAATACCACAGGATCCCTTGGACATAATTCAATTAGATTGGACTACCTAGCTGCGCTACGTGCTGGAGTGTTATAATGTGACTGTTGAGGAAGGCGATGAAGACTTGAGGAACATTAATATCCCAGAGACTGAAGGTCACGTGAAGTTGAAGGACCGTAAATTGAGAATCCATATATCAACACACCGCTAAAAACAAGACAAGTGAACATTGGGACAGATGTGGAGCCAAAATTTTACAAAAATTGGGGACCACTGGGATGATGCAATAGTCAATAAGTTCTTTGAATTGATCCGCGAATATCAAGACTTGTTCCCTACGAAGTTTTCATATTTCAAAGGGATAATAGAGGACTTGGGAGTCATGAATATCACATTGAAACCAGACATGAAGCCGATTAATCAAAGCCCTTATCGCCTCAACCCCAAGTATAAAGAGAAGATCCCCTTAGAGTTGGATAAAATGCTTGTCGCAGAAATTATTGAACCGGTCGAAGAATTTGATTGGGTGAGCCCAATAGTGGTTCAGGAAAAGAATAAAAAGGATGAAGTAAGGATATGCGTAGACCTCAGGAAGTTGAATGACGTCTGCGTGTAGATCCCTTTCCAACTCCTTTCATCGATGAAGTGTTGGATAATGTTGGTGGCCAGGAAGCATATTCATTCACTGATGGGTTCTCGGGGTACCATTAGATCAAGATCATGCCTGAGGATAGAAGCAAGATGACCTTTATGACTGAATGGGGGTACTTTATGTATACTGTGATGTCGTTTGGACTGAAGAATGCATCGACAATAGTTTCGCATGTAATCATTGCGGCATTCAAGGATTTCATTCATAAGTTTATGAAGGTATAATTTGATGATTGGACAGTGTTTGGGCTGGTAAAGCGCCATGTAGCTAGCTTATGATTGATGCTGAACACATGCCAGAGGTATCATATCGTGCTCAATTTGAAGAAATTATTATTTTGTGTTCCTTTTGGGATCCTGCTGAGACATCTAGTATGTAAACAATGCTTAATGGTAGATCCTGCTAAGATCACAGTCATCATCAATTTGGAGGCACCAAGAAGTGTGAAACAGTTGTGCACAACGCTGGGGCATATAGGATATTATTGGACGTTCATCAAAAGCTATGCTTAGATTACCGCACCGATGGAGAAGGATGCTACATTATGTTGGAATGAAGAGTTTCAGCAAAGCTTAGATGTGTTGAAGGAAAAGATGGTAACCGCGTCGATCCTAGTCTTCCCAAATTGGAAGAAGGAATTCCATGTGCATGTGGACGTGTCATGTATTGCGCTAGGAGCAGTACTGATGCAGTTTGTTGTGCAGTTGGCGCATCAGGAGGTATAGGAACCATATGGAACAAAAATAAATGGGAACTCACAAATCAAAACTCACACAGCTGGTGGGTAAGAACCGACATTCAGAACAAAGCATCAAAAGAGGACTATACTATTTATAACATCTACGCCCCAAACCATAACAGGGATAAAGCCTCATGCTGGGACTCAATAACCACAGATCCCCTTACAGTTCAAGGAAGGAGCATTTTCCTTGGAGGAGACTTAAATCTAATAAGGAATGCTGATGAGAAATTAGGAGGAAATTTCTATGCACACCCATCAAGAGATTCCCTAGAAGCCATAATCCAAACCCATAATCTAGTGGACATCCCTCCGCAAAACGGGAGGTTCACCTGGAGCAACAAGAGAATTGGCAACAGCAACATAAAAGAGAGACTAGACAGAATTCTCGTTCAAGAAGGAATAGTTGCAAGCTTCTCAAACATCAAAAGCAAAATCATTCAAGGCTACACCTCAGACCACAAACCAGTGGCCCTGACTCTCGATAAGGGAAGGATCATGGGGCCTCTCCCATTTAAATACAACAAAGCTTGGGACAACAAAGAAGAATTTCGAAACCTGATTCAGGAGCAGTGGGCAAAGGAAGTCATTGGTTCGCCTCATTACATTTGGGAAACCAAGCTTAAATCTCTCAGGACAGTTGTCAAACAGTGGGCAAGAAACCACGCAGCAGAGGCAAACAAAAAAAGAACAGACCTCCATAAACAACTAGAGCAATGGAATCAGGAAAAGGAGAGAATCCAGTACACAAAGGAGGACCAAGCCAAAGAAAACGAAATGTATAAAGAACTATACAGGCAAAATAGGATGGAAGAAGAAGAACAAAGACAAAAATCTCGGTGTCTTTGGCTCAAAGCTGGAGACAAAAACACTTCCCTTTTCCATAACAGCCTAAAACTCAGATGCGCAGGGAATCAAATAGAGAGAATCATGGTGGAAGGGAAAGAGATAAGGGATTAGGAAGAAATCAAAGAGGCAGCCTACAAACACTACAAATCCCTCTTATCCACAGACCCCCAGCCTCAAGACAATGCAGAGTTTCTAAGCCTAATCGAAAACAAAATCTCAGACTCACAAAACAGAGAGCTGGATCAAGAGGTCACAGAAGAGGAAATTAAGTGGTCAGTTTTTAGCATGCAACAAGACAAGGCTCCAGGCCCATATGGGTTTACTGTGGCCTTCTATAGAAATCACTGGGAGACTATCAAGAAAGACTTCATAAGGATGGTGAAAAACGTCTTCTTAAAATGCAAAATGGGGAACAGCATCAAATCCTCCCATCTAGCCCTCATTCCCAAGGATCCTAATCCCCAATCCTTTGACCGTTTCCGCCCAATCTCCCTGTGTAATGTCTCTTACAAAATCATTACCAAAATCCTTGCTAATAGGTTAAAAAACCTTCTCCCCTCCCTCATCTCAGAGAATCAAGGGGGCTTTGTCCCAAGTAGACAAATCATGGATAATGTCATTCTTACCAGGAGGCAATTCACAACAGCATAAGCAGGAAGGAAAGGGGCATGATCATCAAATTAGACATGGCAAACGCCTTCGACAGGGTCAACCACCACTTCCTGAAGGAAGTTCTCAGGAAATTTGGGATATCTAATAATTTCATCAGCATTATCATGGAGTGCATTACTCATCCCTGGACAACTCCTCTGATTAATGGCAGACCAAGCAACTACTTCAGAAGCACCAGGGGATTGAGACAAGGCTGCCCCCTCTCCCCATTCCTATACATCATCATGGCTGAAACGCTGAGCATACATTTGGAAAAACTCCGAATGCAAAAAGAAATCACAGGAATCAGTATAGTAAGAGGAACTAAGGGAATAAATCACTCACTCTTCGCATATGATACTCTCCTAATTGGGGGAGCCTCTAGTTTGATGGCAAAAAGATTCAAGAAAACGCTAGACTCCTTCCTATTAGCGTCTGGAGGAAAGCTCAACAAGAAAAAGTGCATGATATACACCTGGAACGTCCCCAGGCACATCATTCAAAGAATCTCTTCGATCCTTGACATTCCAGCTCAAAGGAACTGGAGCTATTTCATGTACCTGGGACTGCCTTTAGCAAAAGATTCGGTCAAGACAGAAATCTGGGTGAAACTCATAGAAAAATTGAGAGGAAAACTCTAGAGCTGGGGAATGACTTGGCTCAACTTGGCTGGAAGAGCTACCCTCATCAAAGCCATCATCTCTGCTCTCCCCATTTATCAATTCGCAGTCACCCTAGCTCCTGCAAGCACCCACAAACATATGGAAATAATTATAAGAAGCTTTCTATGGCAGGGAGGAAGGCAGGACTCCAAAAAGTTTAGTCTTGTCAAATGGGATCAGGTCATCCTCCCGTTTGAAAAAGGAGGATTACGAATAAAAATCCCAAGATTATCCAACATGGCGATGGGTTTCAAACTAATTTGGAGAATCCTCAACGGGAAAGGTGCTTGGTGGACAGAAGTCATCAAAAGGAAATATCTGAATGGCCGCAACTCCAACATCCTATCTGAACCAATTGTTGATAGGCAGTGCACTCCAGTTTGGAAGCTCATTAAAAAAGCCCTCCCCCAATTCAGAAATTATATCTCGAGAGCTCCGAGAAGTGGAAGAGATATTAACATCTGGACAGATCGAATCATGGGATCAGGACCAAGGAATACAACTCAAAATCTCAGACCTCTTCAAATTTGGATGGAAGCAAAAAGCTTAAATTCCCTATATGACATCTCCACTTGGGATCAAAACAGTTGGCAGGACTGGAAGTGCCTCTCTCCTCGAAACAATCTCAAGGATCTTTGGACTGAACTCAAGCTATCTCTATTTGGTTCAGCTCCTACAAACAAATTGACAGAGGACAGATTTGTTTGGGACCCCAACGGAGGAATCTACACAGTCAAAGAAGGCTACAAGATCCTCCAGAATGCCACGGTCACCAATAATTGGGCTCTCCATAAAGTGGTTGGAAATCAGAATGTCTCCCGAAGGTCAAGTTTTTTAACTGGACTCTCCTCAAAGGCAAAATCCTCACAGCTGAAAACCTCAGGAAAAGAGGCATCCTAGGTCCCTCTATATGTTGTCTTTGCCGAGCAGCTGAAGAAAGCAGCCTCCATCTTTTTCTTGAATGCCCCTTTGCTCAAAGCTGCTGGAAGCTCATCATTAGCCCCCTAAGTAGAGGAGAAATGCCCAACCAGATCACCTCTCTTCAAAAAAATTGGGGGAACCGCTACCCCAAGAAAAACAAGAATCTTATCAAAAGATTGTGGAACAGCATCCCCTCAACTCTTTGTTGGCAAATTTGGATCACCCGAAATAAATGCATTTTCAATAATAAGAAGCCCAACATCTCCAGCACCTTGACAAAAACAATAGCACTCATCTCTGAGACTATAAGTGCCAATGGAATGTCCCAACCAGATCAAGAAAGCTGGAACAAAAGGGAGACCGAATGGATAAGCAAATTCAGTCTCAGCTTGGATACAAGAAACTACACCACCTCCAACATAGGCCAGAAAAGGAAGGAGTGGAAGCTCAGAGGCTCTAATGAGGAAGTCACTGAATGGATACTAAATCAAAATAGGCCTACCCTCCAGTTCGATGGGGCATCCAAAAATAATCCGGGACAAGCAGGTGCAGGAGGAGTTATCAAGGATCATCAGGGCAAAGTTATGGTGACTTACGAGTGGGGCTTGGGTAACATGACCAACAACAAGGCCGAGGCTTATAGCCTCTTCCTGGGTACCTCAATCCTGAAGAGACTTGGAATGCAAAATCCAATCATCCTGGGCGACTCAGCTATTATCATCGCTGCCATGGTTTCAGGGAGCGATTTTAAGCAAACAGCTCTGAACAACATTAAAAACAGTATCATAGACAACATTAGAGATATAACAGGGGCCACTTTCAAACATGTGCTGAGAAGTAACAATATTGAGGCGGATAGTCAAGCCAACAAGGCATCCAGCAGGTCGGTAGGCCAAGTCAGAGAGAATGATTTTACATATGACAAACAAATCCCTTAATCTGTCATATCCCACCCTTCCTCCTCAGAATCTGGGTCACTTCAGTCCTCTCTCTTCCTGAAATTCGCATACCTCCAAGCTCCCATATCCTCTGCCAAATATTCTCGACTGCGCCATGGTGATCCTCATCTCTCCGGTCCACGCCCCTGTTTACATTACTGTCACTTCTCTCAGATACGAGCATGAGCTCCTCATGCCCCCCGCCGTCATTCCCAAGCTTCGATCAGGTGGTCTACGCCCCAATATCTTCCTCGCCAGCAACAAAATCTTTGTTTGGCATCTCAGTCATCTCAAGGACTGGATTTCCCTCTGCTCGAACTCTCAAACAAGCCCCTCCTCATCCTTTAAATCGTGCAGCTCCGCTCCCTCCCTTCTCACAGCGATCAATGCTCCGAAGGTCTCTGTTGCAGCCCTCTTACAGAGTAGTCTTTCTCCTGAAGCCGCGCGTACTCATCCAGAGAGTGGAGGCCGACCTCCCACAGCGGTAATTTCGGGCGCTTTCTTTCACTGTCTCTCTTTTAACACTAACCGGTCGTTTGTTTCTTTGTTCTAGCGCTCATCCCCTCCTTTCTTCATCCTCCCTCAGGTTTCCACTCATCTCCCACCTTCTCTGTCCCGCTCCCGAGCAGAAATCCCGTCCTGCTCTCCCCCTCTCAGCCTCCTTCATTTCCCTCTGCCGCCTCTCCCCTCAGTTCCCATCTTTAGCAGCATCAAGCCTCAGTTTCTTCTTATCAATTCTGTGAAATGGCTGACCAACAGGAAGCCCGTGAGCCCGCAGCCAATCCTCTAGAGAATGTCATCACAAACAGCGAATGTACCCTCTGCGAAGCACATACCTTCATGATCGCCAGATTCATCAAACGTTTCAATGATCTCAAAGAGGATTTCTAGGCAGACAGCAGGTCCAAAAGGAAGAAGCTGGAGAAGCAGAAAGCAGAGATCGAGGCACTTAAGGAGAGATGCACTCACTTGGAGGAAGCAATAGCCCACATCAGGACCTTAACCTAGAGCATGCAAGCTGAAGCCTCGACCAGGGCCAGCGCAAGAAAAGAAGCTCACCCGGATGATTCAGTCAACCAGCAGCAACCTTATGATATATGCACTGTAAATTTTGTTGGTTAGCAGGCTCTTTTGTTCGGCAATATAGCTGTTACCTATTTCATTCTATCTACAGTGTTTTTAGCAACAAGGATCAAGGGTCTGCGCACCCATTTTGGATCCTCTCCTCCAGTTTTTCCCCTTATATGTAATCGGACATAGTCCTCGAAGTTTTTATAATATATAAGTAACCGATCTTGTCAAAAAAAAATCAGAGCTTGAGTGTTGAAGTGCAGTTTGGAACAGCAAGGAGGAAAATTACAACTTGCTGATTTTTCACTCAGAAAATTCCAGCAATCTGATTTTTCACAAACAACAGTTTTATCCTTACTACAACAGTGCTATTTTTTAGTTTTAGGACAGCAGGATGTCATTGGGATTGAGGGTGGAGGATAGGTTGGATGGGCATAACAATTACAGCGTTTGAAATGAGAGAATGCAGAGTATGTTTGAGGAGGCAGAAGTTTGGGACATCATGGTGCATACCACACAGAACCCTGTTGCTGTGCCTACTAATGCTACTCAGTTGGCTGATTATAATAAAAAGAACAGCAAGGGTAAGAGACTGATTCTAGATAGAGTCAAAGACCATTACATTCCTCATGTGAGAGGAAAGAGAAATTCCCATGAGATGTGGATAACATTGTCCAATCTCTACTAGAGTACCAATGAGAACCGGAAAATGGTCCTGAAGGAGAAGCTGAAGACCATTAGGATGGGTAATGATAGCGCAGCTGGATATCTCACAAAAATTACTAATGTGGGAGATGAGTTGGCAGCAGTTGGAGAGGTCATTCCACCCACTGAGTTGGTGCGGATTGCAGTGAATGGCCTCCTCCGTTTATGGATGAACTTTGCTGATGGGGTTTGTGCATGTGAGACCCTTCCCACATGGGAGAGGTTTTGGGATGATTGCATTTAGACAGAGATCAGGAAAGGTCATCGTGGGGCAGCCAAGCCAGTTGAGCAGGATGAGGATGTAGCACTGTTGGTAGGAGGCAAGAAAGGCAAAGGGAAGAAGCAGGCTTCCACAAGCAATGGTGGGGGCAAAGGCAAAGGTAAAGGTAAACACGGTAACGCATAGAAGGACTATTCCAAGGTCAAGTGTTGGAATTGTCAAAAGATGGGACACTATGCAGTTGTGTGTCCGGAGAAGAAGAAGAAGGGGAAGAACCAGAGTGTGGCAACTTCAGCAGAGGTTGAGGACTTTGCAGATCGTTTTGGCCGAGAGTTTGGGTTCACTACGTGTGAGTCCTCTAGTGCAGGATCACCTGCCACACAGGTTCAGAAGGAGAATTCTTTTCCCTCGATTAGCGGAGCATCTTTGGGTATCTGGTATGTGGATAGTGGGGCTTCACGTCACATGACAGGAGTCCGTGAGTACTTCTCAGAGCTTTCAGAGAGTGGCACTGATATGGAGGTAGTACTTGGTGATGACAGAGTTGTTAGAGCAATTGGTGTGGGGACACTGACATTTCAGAGGGAGTCCAAACCTCCCTTGAAGGTGTCAAATATTCTTTATGTGCCAGGAATGAGGAAGAATCTCATATCCGTCTCAGCTTTGGAGGACAGAGGATATGAGGTACTGTTCAGGGGAGGACAGGTGTTGATGTATTCCAGGGGCACTCCAGCTAATTCAGCTAGAGTGATAGGTGTATGCCATGCAAAGGTGTACAAGTTTGCATTCCAGCCCCTTTTGGCATTGAGCAGTGGTACCGACAACAGAGCTAGTAGTTCTGAGTTGTATGAGATTTGGCACCGCAGGATGGGGCATATGTATCATGGAGCCTTGAGGACCTTGCGGGAGATCACTACAGGTGTGCCAGATTTCATTACTGATCACTTTGATACGTGCAGAGGATGTGCGATGGGCAAGTTTGCCAAATCCCCTTTTCCCAGTAGTGACAGAAGAGCGACTGGGATACTTGATTTGATTCATTCCGATGTGAGCGGTCGGATGTCTCATGTTTCCTTGAGTGGATATGAGTACTATGTTCTATTCATTGATGATCACTCCAGGAGGACCTGGATTTATTTCTTGAAGACCAGGAATGAGGTCTTCAAGCGGTTTCAGGAGTTTAGAGCTCTTGTGGAGACACAGACAAGTCCGAAGATCAAGTCCCTGAGGTCGGACAATGGGGGAGAGTACACCCTTGGAGAGTTTCTTGACTGTTGTGCGGAGGCAGGCATTAGGAGGGATTTCACTGTTCCTTACAACCCCCAGCAGAACGGGGTTGTAGAGAGGAAGAACAGATCCATTGGAGGGGCTGCCAAAGCCATGTTACATGATCAGGGGTTGCCATTGTTCTTGTGGGAAGAGGCCTGCAACACAGTTGTTTATTTGCAGAACAGGAGTCTGCATCGTGCCTTGGGGCACATGACTCCAGAGGAGGTTTTTTCTAGGAAAAAACCTGATATTGGTCATCTTCGTATCTTTGGGTGCATTACATACTCCTACATACCCAAGGAGAAGAGGACCAAACTAGAGCCCACCGCAGAGAAGGGTATCTTTGTGGGCTACAGTGAGACCTCAAAGGCCTTTCGGATTTACATTCCTGCACAGAGGAAATTTGTTGTCAGGCGGGATGTGAAGTTCGAGGAGGACAAGGCCTTTAGGAGGTCAGGGAGTTAGAGTATCTGGATCAGCCAGATCCTCAGCAGCAGTTGATTCAGTCGTAGGGATCCAGTGGGTAGGGATCAGGAGGATCCGGAGGTACATCTATGATGATGCCAGGTCCGTTAGTGAGCAGTGGCTCGACGAGCCACAGGGGTGGTGCTCTGGGAAGCATGCAGAGCAGTTCACAGAGCAGTTCACTAGGGAGTCCACTGATGGATAGTTCACACGGTACCTCAGCGTCTATAGGTTCAGGTGCAAGCAGGAGGACAGCATACAGGTAGTCAGGAGTTCAGGCTCCTGATGGTGATGATGAGGAGGAGTTTCATTCTCCAATTGGAGAAGTATGCTTAGGGAAGAGGAAGCCCAAGTGGCTTCAGGACACCTTGAGAGATGCCACATCTGTTGTTGAGCCTAAGAGGCCGGTCAGAGAGAGTAGACCACCTGAGAGGTTTTGTAGCTATATGGCAATGGCTACCAGCATCCTTGACTCTGAGCCTTCTAGCTATGAGGAGGCAGCTAGCCAACAGGTTTGGAGAGAGGCCATGCAGGAGGAGTATTCTTCTATCATGAAGAATGATGTTTGGGAGGTGGTGCCGAGGCCTGAGGGCAAGTCCGTGGTTACTTCCAGATGGCTTTACAAGGTAAAGCATGCTGCAGATGGCAGCATTGAGAAATTCAAAGCGAGGTTTGTGGCTAGAGGGTTCTCCCAGGTAGAGGGAGTTGATTATGAGGAGACCTTCGCTCCCGTGGCTCGATATACTTCAATCCGCTCCATTATATCGATAGCAGCAGAGATGGGTTGGAAGATCCACCAGATGGATGTGAAGACTGCATTTCTCAATGGCTTCATACAGGAGGAGGTGTACATTTAGCAGCCACAGGGCTTTGAGGTGCATGGGAAGGAGTCCCATGTGTGTAGACTGAAGAAGACCCTTTATGGCCTGATGCAAACTCCCAGAGCTTGGTACTCCAGGATAGATACATACTTGCAGGGGATGGGTTTCACAAAGAGAGAGGCAAATCCGAACTTTTACTATATTGTGATAGGGGAGGAGCCTCTCATTCTGGTGTTGTATG
>APFE030558503.1:22568-77467 GCA_000404065.3 Pinus taeda | reverse complement strand
TTGCACGAAAAATTCGTAGTAAATTTCGTAGTCACCGCCATTTTTAAAACACGTTCAAAATTGGCACCTAAAAAAAAAACATCGTTCCAGTATACACACTTTTCGTTTTTAGCACTGTTTTTGATGTTTTTTGGGGTTTTTGTGCCAGCGTTCCCGTTTTGAGTTTATAGTTCCCGTTTCAAAGTTTACATTGTTATGCCGCCACTAATGCTACTATTGTGGATTGGGCTAAGATATTGTCTGATAATTTAGCTACAGCTATCTGGAACTACCGGTCCAAAAGAACTACTACTCAGAGGATTTATCCTTCTTTCTATTTAGCTTCTTATGTTATGGATGCAATCTGTTATGTTTCCAAGTTTCCTTTAATGGATTGGAAGTGGAATACTCAGGATCCCTTGTCCATTCATGTTTACCATAAGGAATTATGGGATTCCAAGTTTATTCCGTATTTTTACAAAATTTGTCATGGAGTCATGTTACCTCCATAGAGAATGTTGTATAATAAGGACGCTCCAAGATTTTCTCCCGAAGTGGAAGTTGATATTCTCCCTATTGCAAGATGGTTTGGAGAAGAGATTTTCACCTATTTTAGAGTATTTGGAAGCCTTTCTTCCCCTCATGTTCTACCCTTATATGTCCCTAATAAATTATTGGCACGAGAGATTGCCTACCAGACCTGCGGGGTGGGTGGTATGAGCAAAGAATTGAAGGACAAGAAGAAGGCCATTTGGTCGCAAATCCCTGTGGCTTGTGGGGCCTTTTCAATATTTAATTTAGGTCATGCATTCAAAGAAGTAGACAATATTTTATGTCTACGACTGTTCAAATTTCCAAGAATACAATTTGATCCTTATGATATCATTAAGAATTTCAATACTGCCGTCAAAATAAAAGTATTTTCCAAAGAAGATGATCTTTTTGATGATACATTTCAACAGAAAAGTACACTGAAAGAAGTTCTACATTTGGTCCAAATGCAATTTCTTCCAACATAATTTCAAGAATTCAAATTGTACATAGAAAGGAGATTAGCTAACATCCCTTTGGATAAGTTACGCTTGGAACCAATAACGGAGACAACTCCTAGTATCAGTCTAAGTGGAAGTTCAGGCACAGACAAGTCTAGATATAAGTGTAGGAGAGAATCACTAGAATGCTTTAGTAAGAGACCATAATAAAAGCGAAGGGTTAGTAAGAGATACTGCCCAATCTAAAGAGTGCCCAGAACAACAGGTTTTGACTACTCCACAGGTAAATCTTCCCCCTCTCATCATCCAGCCACCACCAGTAAGAACTGAGCTAGATAAAGGATGGGAGACATTCAATGACTTAATTAATACTGAGGGGCAGAGCACAAAGACACCTGAGAGTAATGTACAGACAGTGAATGATATGGTCATTGGAACAATCAGCAATGCTCCAAAAATGGAACATATTCCCATTACCCCATCTTCTAAAATCATGCTCAAAATAGAGGAAATTCCTCCTCTAGATGTATTTTATAGTTCGCAACATAAGGTGGTGGTAAGAAGGCAAAGAAAGAAAAGGAAATTGGAAAGCGTACTCTCACCTGAGCCAGAGCAATTAGACATCGTTTGGCGAGATCCTACCACTGACCCTACTGAAAATCTCACTAAATTATCTTAGATCGCAGGAGCCTATGCTTCTGCGACCATTGATAAAGCGTCCAAGGATCAAATACAGATTTTGCAGCAGCAGCTATAGCAAGCCAGTGCCAACAGCGAAGCAGAGAAAAAGCTAGAAAAATTATAGCAAGATTTTCAACACATGCAGCTAGGATACCAGAACAGTTTGGTCGAAAAAGAAAATCAGTTACAAGTTATGCAAGAGATGCATAAAGATGATCCCAAGCTTACAAATTTTGTCATAGAAGCCATTTCCTTAAATGACCAACTCTTGCAAAAGCAAGAAACATTATGCCAAATAATATCACAATGGAGCTCCTATTACAAGATAAGCGACAAAATCACTAATCAAATCGTGTACTTGCAACATGATTATGATTTAATTGATAAAAGAGTTTCTGAGTATTTCGTTTGGCAGGAATTAGAGGAAGGAAAAAAGGTAGGCGCACCCATAATCAATGAAGCCCACAAATAAATGTTCCTTAATAAGTGGGATGCACAGATCAGGAAAGTGGAACAAGTGGTAGAAGAAGCAACCACAACGACAAACAATGTCATTGACTGTATCAATGAAAACTTACACAAGGCAAATCTCATATCAGAGACCACTCTGGGATTTCTACCAAATGCACAGTATCTACAGACAAGCTGGAGACAAAAGGCTGAAGAAAGAGTAGAGTCCATCAAGAGGTTAACCAAGTTGAATTTGGATTCTTACTAGATGTACTTGGTTATAAGATAAGTGACGCTATTATGATATTTACGTTGGAGTAGATTAATAGTGTTGTATCTTTCATTGTATCACAAGTTAGTTAGGAAGGCCCCTGTATCTGGTTTTCATTGCAACTATTTCCTTTCTTTGTTAGATTAGTTATATTAGAGAGATTTATACCTCTATTTTTTCTTCATAGATTATTATTTCAATTCCTGTCATTTAATTTCTTGAATTATTCACATGCCTTTAAACTGCAAGGGTGGACTTCCCTACAAAAGTTAGGCTTAGAAAGTTGAAGAATGAAAGTGCTTCTCAAGGAATCACATAATCTTTCATGCCTCCAATGCCAAACAAAGGTCATTATTTAGTGTCAATATGAAATTTAATGTAGTCCCATTGATTAATTTAGTTATTGGGATTAAAGTTGATTATTAATTAAGATGGTGTATTCTTATGTGGATGCTTAAGTAAAATTAATAAGATTAATTTCGATGTTGAGTAAACCTTATCATAAATTAACTATTATGGTAATTAGGCTCTTACGTAATTGATTGATTCTTTGATTATGCCTTTACGATTTATTTATGTTCATAAGAAAATACTTCATGTTCATGTTGCATTTTAAAAAATGTGGCTCTTGAACTATAAGGTTCTTATGCAAGAAGTCCAAGGCATCAATTTGGTATGATTTCATGTGTTTTTCATACAAAGATGTAAAACAAAATTTTGTATAGGGGTTCTCTACATCGAGCTTTTGTACTTAAATAACCCCACTTCCTAAAAAAATGTATGCCCATGTATTAGACTAAAGAGGCGTGAAAGTAGTATAACACCAAGCCCTTAGACACAAGGCTATCTTATTGCAATGGCGTATCCCTATGTACGGATTTTAATGCACTTGTTTTCCTACTTTGATATTATATTTTTTATTTGTGGGGGTCGAAATAAAAATGGGTATTAAAAATTCTATGGAAAAAAGGATACCTAGGAAATATAGTAAAACGAAGAGTTTTTAAAATTATAAATAGGTATTGGAAGGGGGTTCAACAAAAGGATATTGGGAGAGAATTTTTCAACATCTAGTATAATTAGGGGTATTTATTAGCATCCCACAAATGAATGTGCTATGCCACAAGTTGGATGAGTGAAGATGATGTCCATGGAGCATTTTTAAATTTGATTGGAATCTCGCATCTAATAATGATATAACCTCCTTTTTCTGTATTTCTTTGTAGTTACCCTTTCCTATTTTCCATAGGATTCCCTCGGTAAAAAAACCACTCTAGCTTCACCATTTTTACTTTCTCAATTTTATAATCCCAAATTTCTACTAGAAAATTCATTTCATATGGCTTTGTGAATACTGTTTGAAGCAATGCTTTTGACCTTAGGACTCTACCCATACCTCTACTTCTAATTTAATTGCCATAAGTTTTTTAAAACTTTATTTTTAATTTAGTTTTAGTACATATGTTAATATAACACTAGAATCCACATAACCTAATTTTCACTTACCCTGGATCCAATCTAGGTTCACTATATCGGCCTCTCCAAAATATTATTAATGGAGTGTGGAAATGCAAGATCTGGTAGAATGTAAAAATGCAGTGAAATTATATACTCATAATTATAATTACACCTTTGTTAATAGAGAGGAAAAACTTTTATAGGAAAAAATAATTTTTGTAGCGTTGCAATTTAGTACATAATAAATATCACCATTATTAATCAAAAAATTTACTGGAAAAATATTATTTTGTAATAGTACTCTTTAGTACGTAATAAATTTATTTAGATAAATATGAAACAAGTAAAAAAATCAACTTCTCATGAAACATAAATCAATATTTTACAATAAAATAAACTAAAATTGCAAGCTAGTTGGATGTGTAATTATATAAAATTTACACTCTTCTTATAGCTAATGCCTATCATCTATTGAACTGCAAAACTAATCTAAAGAACATTTTGGGGGTATCCCAAACGTTCTTATATGTTAGGACAAAGAGTGAATTCTTGGTTAGAGATTGAAGAGTGTCACTCTGTAATATTATAGTTTAACCATCTTGAATAAATCAAGCATTTTATTTATGTAGTTAATAAAAATGACTAAGGTTAATCGAGCAATAACACGTAAAGGGGCTATGATATCATAAGAAGGAAATATTAAGGGGTCTAGGGGAAATTGTTTCTGAAAGAAAAAGCATATACCTTATATTATATTGAACCTTTAATTATTCAAAACTTAGTTTACAAAGTTAAAAGAGGTTACGAGGAGTGGAGGAAACAAATCCCTTAATCTAGGCCATCACTTTCAAAAAATTAGAAAATGGTCTTAGCTACATTCTTGAAACAAGGAATAAGTTGGGTGGAAATTCTCTAGCTGGCATTCATGCATGGGAAATTTGAATGAGGGGGGGCATTTTGTTAGACAAAAAGAAGAAGCTTTAGAGAGATGAGACAATGGAAAAAGAGAACTAATCTATTATAGAGTAAAACAAGCCATAAGAATGAGCTTTTAAACAATGTAAAAGAGCCAAGAAACCAAAGAAATTATGCATAAGTTTTAAAGTATTAGTTTGGACCTTCCTATGCCCACATTGAAAAACATTGGAGGAATTTCTAATGCATTGTGTAACAAAGAAGGGAGTACTCCTTTTTGTTGTGTGTAGTAGGTAATGTGGATGCCTAAGAGCTGCTCTATTCTCAAGAAAACTTGGTAGTGAAAATTTCTTCGTTCAGACCTATTTAGTATGAATTTAGAATCATGCTCTTCCTACTTTTCCTGGTGGTATCTGGCCTAGAGAAAGGGTGGCATCCACAGAAGTAGGGGCAACGTCCACAACAGACTACCTATGGTTAAGTAGAAATTGCTTAGTCTTAGTTGGTTTGCCTGCTCTCTATTATTTGAACATATTAGTTTATCTTATTTTCTCTACAATTATGATTTATATATACAAATACATTTGTTACAAAGTTTAAATTGATGATGAAGATAGCAAGAAATGTTTTAGATATGTAATTTGGAACTATCTTGTATTTTCCTATGTAAATTTTATATTCTTCTTATCTTTAATTCAGTGGCTATGGTCCCTCGGTTTATTGACCTGTAAAATTCATCACATTATGTTGGGTATAATGCATTTGCATGCCTCTGCATTTCCCTATCAGTGATCTAATAATGATCTATAATAACATTCAATCCTCTTTTCTTTAAATTCCCTATTTAGCTTCTCAGCTAAATAGAAGACAATCAATCATGTTTAAAATAGTGTAAAGCCCAAGACTATCCTTGATCCTGCACGTTGCTTGCATTATGACGGTATTGCACCTTAATTGAGCATCAATCCTAAGCAAACCATTTTTCCTTGACCCAAAGGGGAGAGATTTACATCAGATATAATTTTTATAAAATTAGCAATAGTGGATTTTTGATGTAGTTACAAATATCTAGATTCTAGAAATAATCTAGGTTGTTAGGAATTTTTATGAGCTAGCACTTTTTCCCAAGTGGCCCATCGTAAAAGTGACAAATGATAGGCTAACGTGCCAGGCAATTTTCTAGGAGTTGGGATAGGTGTCCAATTAACCTTTGCCATGTTAGGATAATTTCTGGCATGTAAGAAATTATATATGTATGTATAGATGGGTAGCAAAGGCGACTTGGAGAGGGTGGCTCGAGAAGGAGCATGAGAGCCCCTGAAAAGTGTGAATGTAGAATGTGTAATCCTTAATGTTATTAATGTTTAATGAATGAGATTTGAATTTTGTTTTCTTATTAAGATACATTGACAACTGAGTTTTTGTGTATCATGCTTGGGTTGTAATAACACTGGTATATTTGCTAGTGGATTATTTCCATGGATATTGATTCTCATGTGTAGGAAACCGAACATAAGAGGTGTCGTTGTGGGTTGATTTTGATTCTATGTTTGTAGCATGAGAACTCAAACCTAGAGCACAACATAATTTTATTGTGTGTGTCGAAGTCAAGCATTTATGCCAAATTGAACCCCAATCATAAACGTAGGGCCACAAATATTTCCATACAAAGCAGAGTTCAAAGTGAGAATCATTGTGCAACTTAAACAAAACCTTGTTGATTGAAGATCATTGGAGTTCAAGTGACTACATTGGAAGGTAAGAGGGTTTGAACAATTGGTGTTTTAATTTATCAATCCATGTAAAAGTTGAATTTTGGCATTGATCTGTGACAATGTTGAAAATGTTGCAAATGAGATTCAATTCCTTTGGGAGATGAGGTCCATTTCGAGATCACACTGTGAGGTCTTGTGGGAAATAACTCTCACATAGTAGAATATTGCTTCCGTGAGCTTGAATACTTTGTTTTGTTGATTGACATAGAAGAAAACACTATGATGTTTTGTACTAAGTCGTAGGTACAAGGAAATTCTTAAATTTGTGATTGATTCTCAGAGTCCATATTATAGAAAATTGTGATAAATAACAATATGGTGGAGGATTGTACAAATTAATGATAGCAAATACGCCCAAATTAGGATTGGTCATGGATTGTGCCAATCTTAAAGTTTATGGGTGATATGTTTAACATATAGTAAATTCAATATATGGATTTTTCTTAGCTCCTAGGAGATTAATATATTTATACACCTAGTTTGTAATCAGATACATAGTGAATAGTATGCATAGCTCTGAATTGTAGATGTGGACCTATAGTATTCAAGTGTAGGAACATAGTAGAGATTTTATATGCCAGGATTGTTGATTGTTCAATGCATTGAATTACTAAGTGAGGTTGAACTCGTAGAGAAGGATTTGAGAATCCTAAATAAATATTTTCTATTCAAAATTATAGGAACATTAATTTCTTGTAACAATAAGTTGAGAAAAATATTTAAGCAAGCAGAGCTTGTTGATAGCTTTAAGATCCCACCGGAAGCTACCCTTGTGTCGTGGTATCAAAGCACAACAATGATCTTTGGAATTAAGGAAGGTAATAACCTATTTGTGTTATGAGATAATTGTAACTAACAAGAGAAGAAATTGAAGAAATTGCTTGTGGAGGAGAAGAAAACCAGAGAGAGAAATAATTGAGAGTAGTTGGTGGAAAAATGATATATATGTTAGTGGCAAAGAAGCCTAAGAAGGATCTCAAGCAAGGAAATAAAGCAAGAACATAGAAAGAATATGGAGAGCTAGAGGATTCAAATGTGTGAAATGTGAGGTAATGAATTTCTTTGTTTATTTTTGGATGAATGATTGACAACTGGTTACTTTTTCAAGAACACAAAGATTGAAGAAGTAAATTGAAACAAAAATATTTAAAACAGAGCCAGAGTATTTAGAGTAGAATGAAGAAATTCTAGCTAAGGAGTAGAGTTTGGAGAATTGTTGAAACAAGGAATGTAGGAGGTTGAAATCTCAGTGTGATGAGACCTAGCAGCTAAATCAATCTTATGTTCTCTTCCAAGTCTAAGTGCTTGCCTATGATTTTTGACACATATGCAAGCCTTGAAAGTGTGAGAATACGCAAGAATAAGCTCACGAGATGAATACCCATTTCACTCTAAAGTCTCCGTCATGTTCATATGTGGTTGTTTTTCAGCCATAATTGCATTCATAAGGGGAGGACTCCCTTATAACAACCCAAATCACTCGTGCAGAAGCCAAATCACTCGTGCAGAAGAGAAACCTAACGAACCAGATGAATTAGGCATTTCTAGGTTTGATCTCAATATTCAAACTACTCCAAATCCCTTATTCAAACTACTCCAAATCCCTTGGTAGAGTAATATATATATCTTATATAATATAAATGTCATAATATTTCATAAGATATGAGTTGGGTTGAATATATGGCATATATAAAGGTATAGACAACGACAAACATATTCAAGAAATTCCACGGTGTTACCTCAGTTGGCTGATGTACCAACCAAAATCCAAACAGACTGTCGAGTTAAATACCAGAATGAAGTAGCATTTCAATGTAATTGATATGTGGAATAACAATCTATTCAATGTAATTGATATGTGGAATAACAATCTGAGTTTTCTTACTGATGTTTTTACTGCTTTTTCCAAATATAGGACATGGGTTTGACGACTGGTTTTAAAACCTTTTCCTAAACCATTCTTAGCAGGAGAAGTATTGTCAGAATCTACTTTTCGAGGAAATCAATAGTATGAATTTATGACCCATCTTTTGGCTGAGTGTTCTTCCAGGACATAGATTAATGAGACAACAACACTTACTGAGAGATTGTTGGATTAATTACAGGAACAACAACTAATAAGAATTAGCATTGTGAGAGTTTGATGGGATAGATTTGATATTAGTGAATAATAAATTTTGAAAGGAGAGTTTTGGGAATGTGGTCTAATGGTTAGGTGGGCAGATTGGGTTTTACAGGTTTTTTTGTTTAATCAACTACGTATACCTGCTTTCTTCCATTGAAAGAAAAAGAAAAGAAAAAAAGATGCTGTGAAAATTGCATATAAGCCGAATTTTCCAAGGAAAAAGTCAATGACACTCTTTGAAAAAGGAAAAAAAACCTTCAGAGATTTGTCACCATTCTTCTACAGTATTTAGAAAGAGATAAAGTGAAAACCGCAGGTTCTACAGATGGGCTCTGTTGAAACATCTCACTAAAGACATGTAGTTCTGAAAATATGAGAATTTGGAAGTGATTATGCTAACAAGCAATTCAATTCATTAAAGTAGCGCTATAATTGGAGAGGTTTCTTTGTTCAAAGAGGTCGCCTTATGTGATTTATGTAGAGGGTTTTGATTGACTGTAGCTGTACGTTGCCTATTTGAAGCAGACATGCATGATTTAACCCCTTGCAAGAGTATGCTATGAAAGATATTGTTTGATGAGGTCGACCTGGTTGAAAGCAACTACAGGAGGGGTTTGCAGTTGGAGGTTAGAGTAACCTTCTTTACGGGGTTTATCATGAACAAACAACAATTTTCTTTTGTTACCAGAAGTTCATTGGCACCGCAATTTGAGACAGATGGCAGCGAACAGGAATTGGAGAAAATTATAAATTACTTTGTTAAGATAAATGAAACCAACTAACTAAACGGTTTTTATGTTCCCCAAGTAATTATAGGACTATTCTACAGAGCTGCAAAGTTTTCAGTTAAATTCATCTTAATCTGTCAAAGAGGAGAGTGCCACGAACCTGTGATACCATGTCAGCACCACTAACCTATCAAGAATATGAAAATAAACCACAAATCGAGAGCAAATATCCACAACAAACTTGGCAACTTCTCTCTTTATCATACCAAATAAACCATCACTTTATTTACAAATAAAACATAATAAAATTACCCATAATGAAACAATCTCAACGCTCATCATAACTTAAACAAATATTAAACAATCGAAACTGCTGTTTTCTTCTGTGTTCTTTGTAACACAGCACTGCCATCTTCTGCAGAGGCTTTTATTCAATTGTTGGCGCAGCCTATTGTTTCAAGGCACGACAGCTTCTCTACTTGTTCACACCCGACATTTAACTCTTGAAGTTTTTTCCCAACTGCAAAACTCCCCTAATTGTCTCAATTCTTTGGTCAGATATTGGCAAATAAGCTATCAAGGCACTTCTGCTTCTGCCTCCCTATGGTCTTTGGAATGTGTCAAAGGGGAGTCTATATATTTTATTCTGGCAGTTGTATAGGCACCTGCAAATGCAAACAATTAGGTTTCAGGTACTAGTAGATATATAAATGCAATGGACTGAAAATATGAATCAAGACACCTTTGTCTATCTGAATTTCATGCTGCCACAATAGTTGTAGTTTCCTCCCACTCACTTGTAACAATGAAACCGGGAATACAAGGAATTATAAGATGTGGTAACCCTCTTCACAATCTTCCTCTTAAATAACCATCTTCGGCTGCAACAAGATGCCAGTTCCTCATAACACAAAATTGGAAAACAGTGAATAGACTTCATCCCTTACCATCCCTATCATAATATTTTTTAATGCCTCCGTGAACTTCGCTTATTACCTGTTCATTGAAGAAAAATATACAGATTTATCATTCTGCCATTAAACAAACTTGAGAAGTGTACAGATCTATCAGTCTTCATTATCTAATAATTCAAGGAGGAAAAATATACCCCAGGCAGATCTATCACGTTTGGACTAAACAAACTTGAAATATTCATTTTAAATAGAAGACAGTTTGAAATGATAGAAACACAAGACGATAGCTCCACGAAAACGTCAATCTGGGTTGTTGGTGGTCTGCTGCAAACGACTACAGAGCATCCATTTGTCCTCAGCAACATTTCACCCAAGATCTTTGTCGGGGATTGACATTTGTAATTTAAATTTGGAAACCCCCTATTGCTGTACCCTGTTTTTTTTTTTTAAATAAAAAAACAAACAATTTACAGAGAGATTCATAGATTCACTTACCAATAATGTGTAATTTTCCTCCAACAAACGCTCCAAACAGTTTCAATAATAATGGAAATCCATCACAAGGTTTGATAAGCCGATCTACCAAATCTATCCGCTGGATGTGGGTTGAATCGGAAAAGATCGGAAGAATGGTAACCCTTTGACTGCGCGACAAGGTCGAGTAAGCACCAACTGAATTGCTCATAGTTTGAATATTGGCTTCTACGCTAGAAGCAATGTGTTTCCTCTTTCCACCATTTCCAGCGAACTCGCAATCTATTATGTGCCAGGTGATTCTAAAGATGGGAGGGTAAAATGTTCTTGACCTCTGGACCGGTGATTGATAAACACATCGTACTAAGCGATGCTATATGTGTAAAGATAAAATGTTCTTGACATCCAGACCACGTGGTGTGTAAAAAAATTGTAACAGGATTATAAAAGGCTGAGTAGGAGGCCGAGGAGGGAAGCGGGAAAAAGCTTTGTTATTGTGATGGAGAGCGGTTGCCATTGATGAACAGAAAGATGAAGCTCAGACAGATAGACAGGCAAATGCAAAGAGGATGAAGCTCAAACATAGACAGAATGAAGCTCAGCCCAACATACATATGATCGCTGATTAGCTGGAATTGCACGCAACAATCTTGATCTACAGGCGACTTCCCACCACATAAAGATTCTTTAGGTTGGTTGCGAACAGACAGGCGTTTAGTGCTTGACAGCTTGTGAATTGTGATGTGGTCCTTTCTGAACCAATAGTGCTGACCGTGACTCCCTGAACGCCAACCACTAGTTTTGCTTTTGCAATTAATATTTTTAGCACAGTAATCCATCCAATGACCCAACTACCAACATGGTTCGCTGGGGGCACATGGCCATGAAAGTAATCTCCAGTACGAATTCAGCGAAAAGAGTTCCGCTCCCCTAGACCTACAACCTACCCGCTTGTTAAAAAGAAGTATTGGTGTCATCGATACAGCCCATTGGATAAAGCAGGGTAACAATAGAGTAATCAATGCTTTTGGAAAGAAGGTTGAAAGTCCCAAATTTAAATCTATTGTTTGTCTCAGGACTAGACTCGTGTATATATATGTAAATAAAAGATGGTTCGTAAATGTATTAGTTTTTGTGGGATTTATTTTTTATTATGGTATTGGTTTAAATTTTACGGAGGGGCAGAGAATAGGAGATATTTCATAGGCAGGTAAAGTATTTTTTAATTGAATAATGGAGTTCGTTTTAACTTTTTTTTAGGTCAGTGTAGTTGATTAAAAAGAAATATAAAATGTATATGAATTTAAGAATATAAAAAGTGTATTTGCTCAATAAATGATGATCTTAGTGTTAATTTAAATTTGTCATTGTTCATTATGTTTATTGGATTTACTATATCAACAATTTCACCTGTGAGATTACTAAAGAATCTCACGTTTTATTCATTTCAGAACGTTTAAATTTAAGTTGGAAATGAAGCCAAAGTTAAGCGTGTTGTAGTACTAGAAAAAGTAGATAGTGACATTGTAGCCATAGTTCAATCTATTATTATTTGGATTTATCCCTTAGGGATATTGGATTTACTTCATCAACAATTTGACCTGTGAAATCAGGGAATGATGTCTAGTTTCATACATCTCACAACATTGAAAATCATGTTGGCAACGAAGTCAAAGCTAAGTGTGTCAGAGTACTAAAGAAAACAATTAGTGACATTGTAGCCATAGTTCAATCTATTATCATTATTGGGACCATTATCCCTTAGGGTTGTTGGATTTACTTTATCAACAATTTGACTTATGAGATCATTGAAGAATCCCAAGTGTCATCCATCCCACAATGTTTGAATTCATGTTGGCAATGAAGTCAAAGCTAAATGTGTCATAGCCCTAGAGAAAGTAATTAGTGACATTGTGGCCATAGTTCAATATATTATTATTATTATTTGGATTAACATAGTTTGAAGGGGTGAGCTTATGGGTGAGGAAAGTACAATCCATGATGAATTTAATTAATTTGATAACGCATAAGCATTATTGTTGCCCCCTTTCCAAACATGTATCATCTTATGGGTTAAAATTATTGCAATCTCATTTACATCGTCCTAACAATTGACCATGTACTCAATACTCAAATAGATTTTCTCGTTGCTTGTGTAGGTGGAAGCCCCATCAACACTTTTGACATGCAATGCGATCATCTACTCATTCTTCTTGTTGATGGCAATTTTGTAAAATAAACTAGGAGATAATGCCCATTATCTACTAGTTGTTAACCCTCCCTAGGCTTGTTCTCAAATCCCCTAGCACTATCCATCCCTTCGACAAAGTTGTTGATGGTGAAGTCCAAGTTGAGGATTCCTTGTATTGTCATTGATAAAAGAAGACATGTAAAATATGTTCCCTAATTGTAATGCAAGAGAGTGAATCCACGAAGATGTATCCCACTTCTGAGTAACATATGGCAATGAAAATTTGCCATTTTACATATTTTTTAATTGAAGCCCTCAAAACTCATATACACCTTGCAAATTTTGAAATGTAATTAAAAATAAATTTGTAATAAATTATGTTATCTTTCTAACATGTGTGTGTGCTATGTGTCAAATTTGCATTTGATTATATGTTTGTCTCTGCATTTTTTTGGAAAAAGTTAACAAGTGACTTGTTCCCTTCAACTAATTCAATGTTTAATGCATATTTTTCAAAAAATAAAATAAATGAGCTCTATCTATACAAGATGTAGTTTATTCCACCTATCTTTTAAGAGATATTTTTTGGTAAAAGTATATTTTTAATTATTTTTTGAAGACGATAAATTAATATTTAAATCTCATTTTATACACCTTCATGTTCCCAACATAACTTTTCCTCTTGCTTACGTAAATTGAAAAACTAAAATACACTTTTGAAGAGGAAACATTATAATAGAACACACATGTTTTATAATTATTTCGTTGTATAGTTTTTACACTTTTATTTTTTCTTTGAACAATATCATACTAATGGGATTTTTTTAAATATAATTTTAAAAGAAAATAAAATTAAAATATCATAGGAGACTAGAAGTGTGAAAATGTTATAACATTGGATAGAGTATTCAATGATGATTTTATTGGCATCAAGTCCACCACATGAGATGGAAGACATGAAAGGGTTTCACACCATGGAAGTTGAAGTTGCAAAAGCTCTTATAGAAAGGGGTTATGATTTATGGTATATAGGCTCTTAATTGACAACCTCTGATAGGATTTTAGAAAACCTTGATGAGAGTTTATTAAACCTTGGATCAAGGTTTATTTTGAGTTTATGAAATGACTTGATCAATGTTTTGTTGTAATGATCAAAAATAAAACTTCAATGAAAATGAAATAGAAAAGGAAAATATATGTGAACCAAGTCACACTAGCTATATTCTTGTCATTGTCAAAAGGAAAAAAAACAAGAAATTTGTGTGAAATCTAAAATCAATTTGCATTAATCAACAATCAAGATGGGAAATACGACAAAGTGCAGAAGGAACTATAAGCACCAACTTGTTGACAAAGATGAAGTACAAGAGAAGGATAAAGAGAGGATGAGACAAAGATAAGTAGAATTGAGACAACAACATGAAAAAATGTGGGTCAACCCATTGCCAAATCTTTGGTGCATCTCAATGTAAAGTCTTCAAGACATACAATGAGGGAAATTGTTGGGCCTTCACTTTGATGCCTTGTCCACTATTAAAAACATCCCTTTTTCACCATTTTACCCCTTCATTTCACCTCTCTACTATCCTTTTTTCCATATTCTCTCGCATTCTTCAAGAGAAATGTCATTTCAAGCTTATAAGGTATTAAGTTGCTAAATTCTAATGATTTTCATTGTTTTTAATGAATTAATAGAATTAATATTGATTGTTGCTAAGGATAGTTATGTTAGTATAGATCTGATAACCTCTATGCAAATCTAGTAACCCAAATCAGTTGTTGTCATACCTATGTGCATCCTAGGTGAAATCTACCATATGGGTTTTGTTGCCAGGTGGCTCAATATGGATCAAAGTTAGTTGGATACCTCCCAGGTCAAACAAAGAAGATATCAGCTCATGGTCAATGCCTAGATTAATTATAGGCTATTATACAAATATAATGAAACAATAGTCATCCAACAACAAAAGCAATTGTGGCTTAATTATGACTATATTCTCATGCATTTCATGTCATGAGAACATCACAAAAATATATTTTTTTTGTTCTATTTATCGGTCATGGTCGTTCTGTTAGAATTTAGAAACATGGGACTGTTTGCTTATCAGGGAACACCATATCTTTGTTTATAATGGAAATGCTTCAAATGACTATGTAAAATAGGGAGTTGGTTTTGGTTGCAATACAACCTCCCCAAATCGTATATAAATGTTGTATAATGTAAAGAAAGGGATCAGTCATGATTTTTTGGGAGTCTGTATGTTTACGAAAATAGGGAGCATGTCGTGGCTTACCATTTCCTCTCCTATTTTATGTAAACTTTGTGTAATGTAAAAGGAAGTGGATTGATGTTTGTGAGAGTAATAAATTGGTCAATGAAATAGTTAGTTTGTTTATCTCAAAGTTGGTCAATCGATTTAATGTGATGGTTGTATAGTAATGCATGTTTTAGCTCAAGTACAAAGCTTATGTAGGTCTATATCGAGTTTGTGCAGACCCTCTTCATGATTGTAATGTGAACTTTTATATTTCATTTTAATATAAGTGATGCTATTATGAGATTTATGATGGAGTAGATTAATAGTCTTGTATCTTTCATTGTATCACAAGCTAGTTAGGAAGGCCCCCCTATTTGGTTTGCATTGCAACTATTTCCTTTCTTAGTTAGATTAGTTAGATTAGATAGATTTATACCTCTATTTTTTCTTCATAGATTATTATTTCAATTCTTGTCATTTAAGTTCCTGAATTATTCAGACGCCTTTAAATTGCAAGTGTGGATTTCCCTACAAAAGTTAGGCTTCGAAAGTTGAAGAATGAAATTTCTTCTCAAGGAATCACATAATCTTTTAATGCCTCTAATGCCAAACAAAGGTTGTTATTTAGTGTCAATATGAAGTTTAATGTAGTCCCATTGATTGATTTAGTTACTGGGATTAAAGTTGATGATTAATTAAGATTGTGTATTCTTATGTAGATGCTTAAGTAAAATTAATAGGATTAATTTTGACGTTAAGTAAAACTTAAAATAAATTAACTATTATGGTAATTGGGCTCTTACATAATTGATTGGTTCTTTGATTATACCTTTACGATTTATTTATGTTCATAAGAAAAGACTTCATGTTCATGTTGCATTTTAAAAAATGTGGCTCTTGAACTATAAGGTTCTTATGCAAGAAGTCCAAGCCATCAATTTGGTTTGATTTCATGTGTTTTTCATACAAAGATGTAAAACAAAATTTTGTATAGGGGTTCTCTACATCAAGCTTTTGTACTTAAAAAAACCCACTTCCTAAAAAAATACATGGTCGTGTATTAGACTAAAAACGGGTGAAAGTAGTATAACACCAAGCCATTAGACCCAAGGCTATCTTATTGCAATGGCATATCCCTATGTACGGATGTTAATGCACTTGTTTTCCTATTTTGATATTATAATTTTTATTTGTGGGGGTCGAAATAAAAACGGGTATTAAAAATTGTATTAAGAAAAGGATACCTAGGAAATCTAGTAAAACGAAGGGTTTTAAAATTATAAATGTGTATTGGAAGGGGGTTCAACAAAAGGATATTGGGAGAAAATTTTCAACATCTAGTATAATTAGGGGTATTTTTTAACATCCCACAAATGAATGTGTTATGCCACAAGTTGGATGAGTGAAGATGATTTCCATGGAGCATTTTTAAAATTGATTGGAATCTCGCATCTAATAACGATATAGCCTCCTTTCTTTGTATTTCTTTGTAGTTACCCTTTCTTATTTTCCATAGGATTCCCTTGGGAAAAAAACCACTCTAGCTCCTCCATTTTTACTTTCTCAATGTTATAATCCCAAATTTGTACTAAAAAAATCATTTTATATGGCTTTGTGAATATTGTTTAAAGCAATGTTTTTGACCTTATGACCTTAGGACTCTACCCATACCTCCTACTTCTAATTTAATTGCCATAAGTTTTTTAAAACTTTACTTTTAATTTAATTTTTAGTACATATATCAATATAACACTAGAATCCATATAACCTAATTTTTACTTAACCTCGTTCCAATCTAGGTTCAATATATGGACCTTTCCAAAATATTATTAATGGAGTGTGGAAATGCAAGATCTAGTAGAATGTAAAAGTGTAGTGAAATTACATTTTCATAATTATAATTACACCTTTGTTAATAGAGAGGAAATTTTTTTATAGGAAAACATAATTTTGTAGCATTGCAATTTAGTACATAATAAATATTACCATTATTAATCAAAAAATTTATTGAAAAAATATTCTTTTGTAATAGTACTCTTTAGTACGTAATAAATTTATTTAGATAAATATGAAACAATTAAAAAAATCAACTTCTCATGAAACATAAATCAATATTTTACAATAAAATAAACTAAAATTGCATGCTAGTTGGATGTGTGGTTATATAAAATTTACACTCTTTTTATAGCTAACACCTATCATCTATTGAACTATAAAACTAGTCTAAAGAACATTTGGGGGTATCCCAAATGGTCTTATATGTTAGGACAAAGAGTGAATCCTTGGTTGGAGATTGAAGAGTGTCACTATGTAATATTATAGTTTAACCATCTTAAATAAAGCATGCATTTTATTTATGTAATTAATAAAAATGACTAAGGTCAATGGAACAATAACACGTAAAGGGGCTATGATATCATAAGAAGGAAATTTTAAGGGGTCCAGGGGAAATTGTTTCTGAAAGAAAAAGCATATATCTTATATTATATTGAACCTTTAATTATTCAAAACTTAGTTTACAAAGTTAAAAGAGGTTAGGAGAAGTGGAGGAAACAAATCCCTTAATCTAGGCCATCACTTTCAAAAAATTAGCAAATGGTCTTATCTACATTCTTGGAACAAGGAATAAGTTGGGTGGAAATTCTCTAGCTGGCATTCATGCATGGGAAATTTGAATGAAGGGGGAAATTCTATTAGATAAAAAGAAGAAGATTTAGAGAGATGGAACAATGGAAAAAGAGAACTAATCTATTATAGAGTGAAATAAGCCATAAGAATGAGCTTTTAAACCTTGTAAAAGAGCCAAGAAACCAAAGAAATTATGCATAAGTTTTAAAGTATTAGTTTGGACCTTTCTATGCCCATATTGAAAAACATTGGGGAATTTCTAATGCATTGTGTAACCATGAAGGGAGTACTCCTTTGTGTTGTGTGTAGTAGGTAATTTGGATGCCTAAGAGCTACTCTATTCTCAAGAAAACTTGGTAGTGAAAATTTCTTCATTCAGACCTATTCAGTATGAATTTAGAATCATGTTCTTCCTACTTTTCCTGGTGGTATCATGGCCCAGCTAAAGGGTGGCATCCACAAAGGAAGAGGCAACATCAACGAACTACCTATGAATAGGTAGAAATTGCTCAGTCTTAGCTCGTTTGCCTGCTCTCTATTATTTGAACATATTAGTTTATCTTATTTTCTCTACAATTTTGATTTATATATACAAATACATTTGTTACAAAGTTTAAATTGATGATGAAGATTGCAAGAAATGTTTTAGTTATGTAATTTGGAAGTTCCTTGTATTTTCTTATGTAAGTTTTATATTCTTCCTTATCTTTAATTCTGTGGCTATGGTCCCTGGATTATTTGAGTTGTGAAATTCATCACATTGTGTTGGGTATAATGCTTTTGCATGCCTATACATTGCCCTGTCAGTGATTTAATAATGATCTATAATAAGATTTAATCCTCTTTTTTGTAAAGTGCCTATTTAGTTTCTCAGCTAAATAGAAGACAATCAATTATGTTTAAAAGAGTGTAAAGCCCAAGACCATCCTTGGTCCTGCACGTTGCTTGCATTATGACGGTATTGTACCTTGATTGAGCATCAATCCTAAGCAAACCATTTTTCCTTGATCCAAAGGGGAGAGTTTTACATCAAATATAATTTTTATAAAATTAAGAATAGTGGATTTTTGCTGTAGTTACAAGTATCTATATTATAGAAATAATCTAGGTTGTTAGGAATTTTTATGAGCTGGCAAATTTTCCCAAGTGGCCCATTGTAAAAGTGACAAATGATAGGCTAAGGTGCTAGGCAATTTTCTAAGAGCTGGGACATATGTCCAATTAACCTTTGCCATGTTAGGATATTTTCTAGCATGTAAGAAATTATATATGTATGTATAGATGGGTAGCAGAGGGGACTTGGAGAGGGTGGCTCGAGGAGGAGCATGAGAGCCCCTGAAAATTGTGAATGTAGAATGTGTAATCCTCGATGTTATTAATGTTTAATGAATGAGAATTGAATTGTGTTTTCTTATCAAGATACGTTGACAATTGATTTTTTGTGTATCACACTTGGGTTGTAATTACAGTGGTATATTTGCTAATGGATTATTTCCATGGATAGTGATTCTCATGTGTAGGAAACTGAACATAAGAGGTGTGGTTGCAGGTTGATTTTGATTATAGTTTTGTAGCATAAGAACTCAAACCTAGAGCACAACAACATAATTTGATTGTGTGTGTCGAAGTCAAGCATTTATGCCAAATTGAACACCAATCATAAAGGTAGGGCCACAAATATTTCCATAAAAAGCAGGTTTCAAAGCGAGGATCATTGTGCAAGTTAAACAAAACCTTGTTGATTGAAGATCCATTCGAGTTCAAGTGACTACATTGGAAGGTGTTGATGGTGCTGGACCCACCAACATATCAGGTGATCTCTCCGATAAGAAGTCCCAACTAGACCTCAGACCATTTGGTGTAGGAGTCCAGGTAGTGGGTCATGCAGTATCGCCTTGACTGCGATTTCACACAGAGGCAAGTAATATGTCCTGTTGGTAGCAAGGGTGTGACATATGCGACACGTCAAGGAAGGTGCATGAGCGGTTATAACACACAGAGGGTGAGGTTAGTGTGCCCCTTAAAAACATGTGATAGCACGAAGTTAAGAAGGGAATACACGAACAAAGATGCATCACAACATGGAAGGCAAGTTAGCTAGCAATCCAAAGTGATGGTTAAACCAACAACACATTTCAGTCAGATTCATACATACATATACAGAAAAGAGGCATACATGCATGCGTAAGAAAACATATACATATATCATTTAGAGTAAACAGATAGATGAAATACAATACAACATATGCATGAAACGTGCTAGCTCTGTTATATTAAGAAGTGTAAGTTCCAGTCATACAATACAAGCATGTCCAACCACTAGTTGCGACAGTGGAACGTTACAGGCACAACCGCCTGCTCCTCCAAAGAGATATACTAGCTCTGCACAATGGAGAAGCCAAGGCTCCTTGCAATACTATCCAAGCTCTCTCTAAGATAATCCTATCGGAAGCTTGACTAACCAAAAGCCTATACAATGAGTTATGAGGGACTATTTATAGCAAAGGGTTGGATGACCCTTGACATCCCCCTTTGAGATTGTTCATCTATCCTCATGACTCTTCAACCACTCTATGGTTGTTACATTCAACTATCGACACTTGAACTTCCACTTGACAAGACGTTACATTACAATTCGCATGTGCCCATGTGAGACAAAATGGCTTGAGCAAGCCATGCAAGACATCACTGACACTCAGACCATTGTGGTGAGACCAACTCTTTGACATCCTTGTGATGGTCGAAGGTGGTGAGTTGATGCCAAGCTTGATCATATGTGATGGTGTCTGTGCGCTCAATGGTGACATATTGTTGATGCAAACTCTTTCCTTCGGTGCATCCAGGTGCACTGATATGGCTCCTCTGTCTAACTCATCTGATAGCATGCGCATGGTCGTCCTAGGTGCGACCCAACTGACACCATGCTGATGCATAGTGCCTACACTACTCTCCAAGCATGTGCTAGTGGTTGTGTGCATCAACTTGTCAAAATACATGTTCAGCTCCAATTAGACTTGCTTCTTATCTTCATCTCGGTGAGTGTGCCAAATGGGTGGGATCTCATGCGTGCACACAATGACATGCATGTTGTTGAATTCCCTTGCATGCGATCAACAACATTGCTCACCTTGTCTGCTTCATGCCAACTGCTGGGATGGATCTATAAATTGTACGAGCACAGCTTCATCTGTCTATGCATGTTGCGCCCCCTGTTGTAACTCATTCTCTTGTCTATGCAACTCATGTTCTTCCTTAAGTTGTTGCTTCAGCACATGCAACTCCTTCTCTGTTCCATTCTCTACCTTCATGCGATCTTCATTTTGCATCATCACCTCATAGCCTCAGTCTCCAAAGTTTCTTTCATCACAAGTGGATTTGCTTGAGCTTGCAACTTTGTTTCGCCTTTGTGTTTTCAACAACCTTCCTCTTGCATTCATTGTGTGCAAATGTGTTGCCTTCTGTTGTTGCTATAGTGCTTCTTGTTGTAATGTTGTTGCCATATTATCTTGATGTCCTTGTCTACGAACAACTTGATGTCTTCATAGGTAGGCGAGATCATAAACACTTGCTTGGATGAAAACCCTGTTGTACTCTCAATGGGTGTCCTTTGACTCTGCTCTTCTGAAGGCCATTGTACTTGTGTTGCTGAGATACAGAAGAACACTTGTGATGCCTGGAGACATAGAAAACACTCATGGAAAGAAATCTATCAGTTGAAAACCAAAACAAACTTGAGGACTGACTTGCAACATACTTCTATGATTGATTGTGAAGGTTGCGCAATTTCCACCAGGAAGTTGGGAGACTAACTGTCAAAACTACACAAGGCATAGTCTGGGTTGTCTAGAGGCTCACTGATTGCTGAAACTATGCAATGCATAGTCCATCCTGGCCTGTTGAGGACTAAAACCACACAATACACAATTTCAGTCAGTAGTGACATGCAACCAGCGAACTGCATTGCGCAGTTTCTAGGGCTAGCAGCACACTGCCTTCAAGAATTACGCAATGCAAGCCTGAAGGTCAGTGCTGGGTCAAAATTGCACATTTTCTGGAGGGAGGTTAGAGCCTTTTCTTCCAGAAACGTGTAGTGTTAGTCGGGCAAGGCATCGTCTAGGCCAAGGCAGCCCAAACCGACGGGCAACTGAAAACATGAGAAGTCTGAATGCATGATGAAATGAGTGCAAATAAGAGTGAATGATCATACATGCAAATAGCAAGTGAAGATTTCAGAAAATGGGAAATCATGCATGTCTGTTGTTAGAGTCAGTGTTTGCATAATGTCATCAGTGATAAAAACTCCTCTTTTCATATTCATATTAGGGTCTCGCTAAGAAATTTGTGTTATTCCACCTAGGTCCTCATTCAAAAATTGACTCATTGATGGTGGCCCTAATAAAAAAAACTCACTCACCTACACTCCATCTACCTCCCTTGACCTTTTCCCATGCCCGTTCCTTTGATTTCCCTCTCCTAGGGTTTTCATGGCATTTTCTTGGTTTCATGACCTCCATTGTTAAATCATCAACAAAACTTGTATACTGATGCTTTTATGCCTTCCCCTATCCTTAATATACCTTATTAAACACTTCCCATCACGCCTATCCCTCAAAATCATCATTTTTCTACAAACCCTAGCCTATTGCTACGCTTTTGACACTTTTCTGGACTAGGCCTGTGTTTTTCCATTTTTGACCCCTTCCCCTCACTCAATCCTTGAAATTCTAGTTTCCATTACTTCCTAACATCCCTCCCTACCTCCCAAAATTTTCCTAAGAATTTACAAGCTCCCTATCCCCTTTATTTACCTTCATTCCTATAAATTTCCCAAATCCCCTGTTTTGCCTACACTAAACCCTAATTTCCTCTCCCATTGAGCTAGGGTTTTCCATGGAACCAAAGATATCTTAGCATAGGAGGAATAAGGGAGGTAATATCAGCAAGAATGAGGCCACTCCAACTAATAAACATCATGTCTCCATAATTTTTCAAGAAGTCATTCCAAGGGACAAATAATTTGCCACACATAGGGCCAATTTTTCGTCAAACTATGTTTCTGCACAAACAGAGACGAATTTGACAAATGTGAGAGGATTTTTTCAATCATAGGCCAAGGATGAATAACCTCCTTTAGTTTTTACACAGGTGTCATGGTTTTGGAGAAATGTCAAAAAAACAGTTGCTACAAGAGGTTTTCTTCACTTCTAGAGTTACCTTGGACAAATCCAATTTTCTCCTAGATGTAGTGTCCAAATGACTTTTTTGATAAGTCAAATGACAACTATATTGGAATCGATTTTCAATGAGCTATCATGAGCTCAATTTGGAGTTGAGGAAGGCCTCCAAAAGTTTCATGCAAGAGAACACTACATTTTTGCACCCCCCATTTTGCACTTTTTGACTAGTATTGGGAGAATTGATTTTTGTGGGGCTATACTTGATAATTTTCAGTTTGATAGGCCCATTGTGTAGCCAAGAGAGATATCATTCCAACGAGCTATACTGAACTCAATTTGGACACCAGGAACCCATCCAAAACTCACTGGAAACATGGAAGGCGTGCTTGCTTTTGGCGTTGCGCACGTGCCAAAGAGAGGGCGCATTTGCTTGTGGCGCTATGGACTTGCCCAGAAACGCTTCCAGACTTCACCAAATTTCCTCCAAAGCTTCAACAATGTTTTTTTCAACCTCCAACAAGTGAGTGACAGTTAAATATATCATTCTTGTTCCTCCTACAATCATTCCTTATGGTATTTTGGAAGTTTCATTAAAGATTTGGTGTTTTACTCGTTTCAAACCCTAGTATCTCCCTCAAATCACCATTGCACTCTCAATTCCCAAATTTCATTCCCTTACACTTTCATACCCTTCCCTCATTATAATTCCCTTTCCCTAAACCCTTTATCCCAATACCCTAAGCCCTAGGTGCTACAACTACTTAAGCTCCTAACCCCCAACCTGTAAATAATTTCCCCATCCTAAATTCCATCATATTACTACTCCCTATCCCCTCCCCCATTTCATAAATCCCTAGCACCATATCCCTCAATTTCCCTTTCCCTTTCCTTATACCTAAAGAACCACATACCACCAAAATCATACCTCCCTAGGGTTTTGACATTAAGACACCATGGCAGAAGACGAAAACAGACCATACAGCGAGGGAAAAGAAACAGAGGTGAAGAGACCACACAAAGGTGGGGGTGGGGGGGGGGGGGAATACTCATATTTGAGAAAAAAAATATTAGGGAACTCTTGGCATCTCCTATGGCTATGACATGTTTCAAAAATGTTGACCGTTATGAATTTTGTGAGAAAATTCAAAAAGTCCAACACCATGCCATGTTGACCATACTTTTCATATCTAACCTCCATGAGAGTAAACATGATTTTGAGCTTGTTGACTTAAGTGAGCATGATGATGATGAGAACATCAGTATAGTCATCAAAGGAAAGGATTCCAAGGTTAGATAAATCCAAACTAATCTTGACAGGGCCAAATTTGTCATAAACTTCCTTGAGCAGGAGAATAAGCAGTTGAAGACTAAGCAATTCATTGATGAGGTAAAATACATCACAGCTCAAAGGGAGGAAGAAAAATCCCAAGGTTTTGTTAGAAGAGACACTTGAGAAGCATAGTTTTCTTGAATAGCAACATGAACAAGCACCAAGAGGTAGGCCTAGACCTAGAGGTTTGAAAAGAGCCTTGGAACTTGAAAGGCAAAGGCAAAGAGAGATAGTTGATGAAGCTATACGTGATGATCATTTCTTGGATATGAACAAAGAAGACAAGGAAGGTTGGCTTCAATCCATCAATGATCACTTGGAGAAGTTGTTGAAGAAATCTAAAAAGCACAACAACATTCAAAGGAGAATGGCCAAACACTATGCCAAAAGAGAAAGAAATGCAAGGGCAAAGCTTAAGGCAGCAAATGCAAAGATTGAAGCCCTAAGCCACCAAGAAAAGAAAAAGAAACTTGATATACTTGCAGAGGCTTCACTTTAAGCCTAGCCACACCATCCTCAGCGACTTCACCAAGTTTGAAGCATTTTGGCTCATTTTTTTCAAGTTTTGTCTTTTTTCTATGTGTTCCTCGATAGTGCTATATCAGCAACATGGTCAAACGCGGTGCTGCACACTTTTTTTAGCCACCTTTTGAGTAAATGAAGACCACCAGTGGATGCCAAATGACCAATACATCTAAGAAAACCACTTTACCAACCTTATTTTGCAAAACTAGCAGGTAAAAAGGGAAAAAAACAAGCAAAAAATCATGTTTCTGCCTCAATTTTTCCCTAGGTGTTGCGCACTGACCAGGCTTGGGAGAATGAAGTTTTGAGGGGTCAAATCAACTTCATTTTGCAAACTGGAGGCATATTCATAAAGTAGACTTGAAGGGATTTACAACAAGCTATCTTGAGCCTAATTTGGACACCTACAACTCAGTCAAAATCAACTTGCAACAGGGAGGCCACACTTGACATTGTTAGGGCGCACTTGGCAGAAAAATGGCGCACTTGGCCATTTGCTGATATTTTTGAATTTTCACTGTAATTTTGACTTTCATCTCATTAAATGATGTTTTCACCTATGTAATTGTGGATGGTAAATGTAATAATGATGTGGATAAGTTACCTAGGGGTAGATTCATCAGGTAAAAATTATCATCAAGTCAAATGAATCAGTTTCAATGTAATTAGGGAGGAGTCACTTAGAGCTCCATATACTCTAGGTATCAGTTCAGATTTTTTTGGATCTCTTCCTCAACTCAGGGATTTGACCCCTGAGGATGAGAGAAGGTTGTTTTGATGTCTATATCATTCCCTTCTTCACTTTTGGAAGTGGTTGGACTCAGTTGGATGTTGTTAGATTGATCGAAGACACTATTGTATCAGAATTTGGCCAGTTTTAATAGATGAGTTGCAGCTATTTCTTTGGGATACCTGTGGTATGGTTGTCTGGCATTGTTTTTTCTTTAGTTTAATTTGTGTGAATGTATAGTTACCCCACATTCCATTTCATGTCTATTGTATGATCTCTTTCAATTTTATAAACATGAATCATCTCGCATGCTTTGTTTTGGAGAAGTTTTCATAGTTTGTTCATATTTCTTCAATTTAGGAAGAAAACATCTTTCATGCTCTTCCTAGCTCCTCACCTGTTTGAATCATCTCATCCCAAGAAACCCTAATGTGATAGCCTACCTAGCTACCTTGCCCCATTGAATTGACTATAACCCTAATCTTATTTACCCTAACCTAGCCTCTTTGACATAATATCCTCATCCAACAAATAACCCCATCATTTCAAATCAAAAAGACCTTTGCACTTTATACCTAGCCTGAAACCCTAATTCATCCAGCCCTCTTGGCTGCGATTCTTTGGAGAGAGCCCTCTCCAGCTTGGTAGTGCTAGCTACCAAGTCAAAAGGTTGGTCTGTGATTACCTCAACTGGACTCTTCCTCGGCCTTGGAGATCCAAAGGAGTGATAACATGTGTGAAGCGGGTTGTCTCAAAGACGCCTGTTCATGCAAAAACAGTGTCATGCATGCGACAACAGTGAGATGTGAACGAAAATGGAAACAGTGTTTATACAAGCTAGCATACATCAAAACGACAACAAGCAATCACTGAAATAAAGCAGGTAACACTCACACAAAGAGAAACACAAAAAAGTGACAGAAACACAGCGCGAGACATGAAAGCGGGCTTACCTCGAAACAGCTGATCTGAATGTGCCGACAACTCCTAGATGTAATGTGGGATGTCAGAGTTGCAAGGTCGATGCGAGGAATTATCTCTATAGTGTTCGGTTGATGAGTTTTGATAAAATCGAGGTTGTGATGCGCATGCCACAAATATAGGAAAAGCGACACTTGGCGGGAGGTTTCTGAAATGATCCTTGCATGTAACCTCCAGCTGCTAAAAATAGATCCCTAAATCAAGGCATACCTTTGCATTCTGCCTTGGTAGAAGCAATCCATACATGCAAATGAGTTATGCTCGGTCTTGGAGGGAACCAGTCAACCTGAAGGCACATGCAACAACCTGCTTGACTGATGGGAAAATTTGCACATTTTTGGGAGGGAGTCCGGCTGGCTTCCCAAAGGGACTGCGCAATTTCTGGGCTGAGCAGCTGACTGCTACCTAGAATTTCTAGACTTAGAAGTTTTGCTGGGACAGATTAGGCATTTTTTCCAGTGAAGCTTGATAGGTAGAATTGCACAATAATGGAGCCCAGTAGGCTACCAGTCAGGATCACACAATTTTTGGAGGGAAGGCTGGTTCCCCTCCAAAACTACGGTAATTCTTGAGGGAGCTACTCATCCTGTAGATGGAACAAGTTTGTAGAAACAACCTGTAAGCGGGATGCAACAAGCTACTGAGGATGGTTGGTAGGAATGCTTCAAAACAAAGCTAAGGCAAAATTTTGGAGCGTGGTTGTAGCCGCTACAACCCTTGGCGACACACTAGTAGAACTACAGCTCTCCGAATGGACCTTATTCGCGAAAACAGAGTCTAACACCCCCGGAAGTATTGTTCAGTTCTCAGTTCGTCTTGGATTTTGTTGTAACATTCTTGTTTTTGGTAAGTTAGTTATTAAATGAAAAAATCAAAATTCCATACAAAAAATGATAATTTAGGATATGGAACAAAAACAAGATGGAAAATAAAAATGTTAGGAGTAATTATTATTGCAGGTCCATATCAAATAAAATGATAGAGTAGTTGCTCTAAAAAAGGAAGGCAAAATGAAAATGATAGATAAGCAACAGAAGAAAAATATTTGCTTTAGAAAATAAATTAAGGTTGCTAGCTCAAATGCACCTTTGAAAATGTCCTTTTGATTAATCATGCTTAAGTTCTTTAATTATGATTTAATTGTTGTAATAAAGCTTGATGACCTTATAAAATAAATGACAAATGACATTATTGTCGTATTGGCAGAAACGACAAAATGACACATCGAGCATCAATAACCAACGCGTACTTTTCAACGAAGATCCTTAAATCTGCCCGGATCAATGGCGAAGGAAGCCTTTCAAACCCCCCTTGGCCATTTCTCATTAACACGAGGGAGGGGGGGTCCGAAAAATAGTTTTCATGGTTGCCGCTTTTTGCAATGTGGTGCCTCCAAAATGTTTCGAAGCCCCAAGGCCCGAAACCACAAACCATTATGCCCTGTAGGTTTTAACCCCGTACAGAAATTACCTGCATACGAATTCTAAATCACAGGAAAAATAAAAATGTGAGAGCATAACACATAAAACACATATACACAGAGATTTCCCACTGGATCTCAAAACCGAGACTACCAGCTTGATTTTTCATTATGTTCCTTTCAATGTTACAATACATATTTATACAATGCCGAAGCATCCAATACCATGGACCGAAACCTCGCATCCAAACCATGGACCGAAAACCATCGCGTCCAAAAAAATGTGTGCGAAAATCATGCACAAACAAATAGGTGGGTCCGCCCAACCTAACATAGGGTCCAAAACCAAAATTTTTCGGGGCGCTGCCCCGAACCCCATAAAGTGGGGTTACGGGTACCCCTCAAACCCCCTGTTAACTATGTGGAAAGAATATAACACAACCCAACATGCCCCCCCCGAAATCCGCTTCTGGTTTTCTTCCATCCGACCATTGACTTCTCCCGTGCCTTATGCATCCATTATCTTCCATCCAATCATGAACCTCCACGTCACCCATCTGTTTTCACTTACCTGTTCACCACCCGCCACGTTATAATACTATTGCCCATACGCTCCAAAGATGTTGCTATGCCTGATTATATGTTTAAACATTCATTAAGCATTAATTCACATTTCGCCTGCAAATTGATTACCTACGGCTAGATCTAAATAGTCAATCGAGCCCAATTGAGCCTATAAATCCTCCATGGCTCCAATCTTTGCCACTTTTCGCTTCCATCCATAAACCAAAAGCACCATCTATCGCTTTGTGTAATTTCGCCACTGTCATCAATTTTAGCTTAAAACAGCTTCTGAATTTCCCCTGCAGCAGTGATGGCTCCTAAAGAAAAGACACAAAAGACTGCTGAAGAAGGGAATCCCTCCACATTCTCCCTTTATCTAGATCCTTTGCCACTTGTAGACTCCCTTTTCAAGATCAATGATTGTGAATGTGAATTTGATTTTTATGAATTACATTCATGGTTAAAACTGAAATATACAGATAAGGAGGATTCCATTCGGTTTTGGGAGACACTTATGCCATTATTTTATTTTCCTAAGACCCATCAATTCCCTGATCTGATCTCTTGGTGTCAAGCTAGGTACGACCCTGTGCAAAGAACAGTGATGACTCATGATGGAAAAATCTTGATTACCATCACTGTTTAGAGCATAAACCAGATGTTAATGATACCTCCATCTGATTCCCTTAGCCATTTCTCACTTGTAGCTCTCATGGACCTCTACAATAGACTCACCTTCCCACGAAGAGCTCTTATCTTTGAACTTTTCCTACCAGAAGATGCTGAATTACCTAAGAGAAATCCTCCATATTCATTTTTCATGTTCCTTGAAGCTACTAGACACATTATCTCTTTGTTATCATACCTCCTAGGTTATGAAAATGACCAAGTTGTTGATGAATCCATTCTTGGATTCTTTCCTAGTTTTAGCAAAGAATATCAACTTACCTTCATGTATAATTATAGCCACTTTCTAGATGATAATATACATGAACAGTTTATGAATTTGACCACACAACGAGTTTTTAGGTACAGTTAAGTTATAATTCATCTAATTTTGTTTCAACAGGGAGATCTATTGCCAATTTAGCTTAATAGACAATATGAGTAGGGAGTGAATCAATCAGTCATTCACTAGACAAAGTTAGTAAGAGCAAGATCATCTAACTTTAAATTATCTCAGTTCATTGATTCTTTCATACATCCAGTTCTCCAATTACTCAACAATTAGGTAGAGCCTAGAATTTGAGAAGAAATCAAAAAGACATTGCACCTATTAGAGTAGACCAAGACTGGTGACTAGTACCTATACCAGAATTACACTGAGCTTAGGATCTATGGTAGTGAGTTGGCTCATACAAACTGCCTAAGTATGTGACAATGAGAATATTCTCACTAGAATACATCAGGCAGATGATAAATATGGATGAAGTCCATTTTGTCTCAAGCAAGAAGAAATCCTAGTTTAAACTCAAAGCCAAAGTAGGGAGTTTCATCTGTAACACTAGGTCTACAGGTACAAAGGCAGACAAATTACTAAAAACCATGAACCTCCAACAAATATTCTCTTGGTCTTATGATCCTTTTGGGATCATTTCAACTCTTAGAGTGCAGTTAAAGGCAACACCTTACAACCATACTACCAGGCCAGAATTGGAGAAGTTCATGAACCAGGAACAATGGTCTGAAGGGACTCTCACAGAAGTTGATGAATAGATTATATCAACTCCATAGAAAAAGACTCCAGCTACATAAATTACTCATCATAAAATAGCCAGAGAGGAAACTCAGTCAGCTACAGAACCAGGTAAAGAGTATTATATCTTACATAAGAAGTTGAAAATTGGATTGTCAAAGTCATCAGGAAGCAAGCCACCCAATAATTGATCTTAGAGAATTGGAAGATGTTTCATCACCAGGGACCACTGATCCTAAACCTCCATCTACTTATTTGACTCCTTCTGCAACTGAACCTATGGAGATTATCCAATCAACTAAGACCAACTCAGCAAAAGATACTAATATCTTCTCAACATTTTTGAAAATCAAGCAAAAGAATGAAAGTCTTAAATCTCAAGTTTACAGTTAGTTTTGGAAACATACATCCACTTCTCAGCATAGACTTCTCTCTGCGTTTGACAGTGAAAGAGGAAGGATGAAAATGGAATTTATGCAGGCTCATATTCCATTTCCCAAATCCACAACAAACTACAAGAAGACCATCTTCTCATTTGATGTGAACCAGATACATCCCATTGATCAAATGGATTTGCATAGGCAATCAGGTGAGATGTTATTTTCAACAATGACTACAACTTCCATGTCTCTTTACAAGCTTAGAACTGCTTTGTCAAATGTATAGTCACAACTTAAGATTGAAAAGTTGTCATCCTTGTCTAAAGATAAAAAATTAAAGTCTTTAGAATATAACATTATCAAGATTGGATATGACCCCCAAGACTATAAAGAAATTGAAGAAATATTGCAAAATAAGAATGTATAGGTTATAGCCTTGAAGAAGCAGTTGAAGATGCCTTCAATTGAGGATCCGTAGACCAAAGAAATGGCATAAAATGAACAGAACAGGGAGGAAATGTTAAAGCTCATTATTGAGAAAAACATACAAATCAAGAAAATGGAGGAGCATATAGAACAATTGCTCAAGAAAAAAGAGACAACACAGCTTGCTGTGACCTCAGTGACAACAATTCCAATGACAGTTCAGATTTAAGCTCATCTCCTATTGACATTGCTTCATCTTCAGCAACAGGTGAAACAACAAGGATATCACAGGAACTACAAGCACAAAAACAACAAAATGAGAAGTTACTCCAGAAGTTCCAAGCCCTAGAGTCACAAAAGATAAAAAATGATACCCTGTATGTAGAGGAAATGCAAAAGTCACATAGGTTAGAGCTCAAGGTTAAACAGTTAGAAAGCAAGACTCTAATGGAAAACACTTTGGCCCAGTCCAAAGAAGACATCTGGTTAGATATTAGCCACTCTATAATAGAAGTATGGCCATCCATACAATTAATTTTTGAGCAGCAAGAACTGATTGCTAAATGCAGGGCAAAGATAGAGACCCAAAAGGCAACATTGGGCACAAAACCCGAATAAGCATCAGGGATGATCAAAGTATTGAATTCTAAGACTAGGCAGCAGTTACAAGAGATGAATATTCCAGATAGGACAACTACTAGCTTGGAAATTAAGAAAGTCTTAATGAAGAGAAATATGTTAACTCAGCTGAAAACGAAGTGTGATGCTTTGAACACTACAGTCAGGAGGTTTCACTCTAAATTCAGTATATTACATAAGAAAGGTTTACCAGAGATAGTGCCATCAAATGATCAGCTAGTAAAATTGGAGGATTACTATGAAAGGCTTTATACCATTGCAGTAGACATCAGTTAATTTGCAGGGATAAAAAGGCATATTACTGGCAAGGAGTTTTTGGAAGCTTTAAGCTTAGACCTCTCAATTAGATATGAAATTGGTCATGTTTTTCTCACCAAATCCAATTTTGAGAGATATATCGTAGTTGATGAGATACTTAGAAGGACGGTAAATCTCAAGATACCTAGTGAGAAAAGGTGGGATCAATTGTGTGAAACAATTCATTAACTTTTCATTCCAACAAGAAGACAACAACAATAGAAGGAACATCCATCAACAACTTCCTATCAATAGGGACACATCATGTAGCAGTTTTTCTTTTCCTATCTTCTTTCAAGCTATTTTGTAATCTGTTTAGGATATTTTGTTTAAAAACTTGTATAAATAACTCTCTTATATGAGTTATAAAAGGTGGTACCTTTCCATAAGCAATTTTGTAAAGTATTGATGTACAATATTTTTCTAGATCATTGATAATAAAGCAAAGGATTCTGAATTTGGTGTCATACAATCTCGTTTTATTTTGTAAGCTCTTCATGTGTTTCATTCATTATGTTTATTTTGCATATGCTTAAGTTTTACAGACATATCAGGTGAGAATAAATGTCTTACAGTTATTCTTAAAATTCCTTATGAATTTATTATCATAAAGAGACTGAGATATTGGACTGTCTGTCTAAAATGCTCCCTCTAAATCATAAAATTGTCAGAATCTTATGTAATTTCAAGCATAGTTTTTTTAACTTTTGAAAATTGGACAAAGGTTTCCCCACTTATGACAATTTACCTTTCTGTCTGAAATCTGAATTAATCATATCTCCTTACTATTCTTTCTACTCACCTTATAAATTCAAATCACTGTGTGAAGTTAAATAGCAACCCTTTGATTATCTATTACTACAATCTAAAAGAGTTAATACATCATTCTTACAATTTTTTCTATGTATTGGTCCTCCATAAAAACCAAAACCAAAACCCCTAAAACAAATATAGTAGATGCTTTGGCATGATCAATTGACCATTATCATCTGAGAGGAACAACATCAATCTGGCGTTGTTGCTGGGGATTCGAATTTGATTAGTTTTCCTAGGAAAACAATATAATCCTATTCCTCTAAAGGTGACTAAAGGTCTAGATAGGTCAAAAATCTTCACACGGTGAATCCACTGTGCCAAACTGACACCTTTTAAGCACACTAGATCTCATTCTGAACCTGACACAGTTAGTCTTCTGTCAGATCCAAAAAAACTTGTGAGAAAGGCCAGTTCCAAAAGAAGAATTCAACCATCTTCTTCTTCTTCATCTTGCAGTCTGAAGATATATTACCATTTGATCCCTATTGCAACATTCCATCCAATCTAGATTGGACACAATTATCACCTAGGGTTTCCGAACTTTTAGACAATGGAGTTGATTTCAAATCATCTTTCCTCATTCATTCACTTGAAACATGTCAGGAACCCCCACTACCAATAGGATAACCTAAATTTGAGTCTGAATTGGGTGTTCATTTACCTTAATACAAACCTACAGACTTCATATCCCCCACTACTTATTCATTCCCTTCCACTTCTGAACAACCTAAAGCTTCCACTTCTGAAGAACCTGAAGGGACCTTTTCTATATATTCAAATCCACTCTTTGAAACAAAAGAGGATATTCAATCATAGGTTCAAAAGTTAGTTATTAAGACTCCCTTAAAGTCATATAGGAGATCTCCTCTTTCTTCATCTCCTCCTTCCTCACCTCCACATAGATATACACCTTCTTTATCACCATTTTCCGCTTTTTATTCTTCAACATCTACACAAACATCTCACACACCATCTTCAACTATGGCATTCAAACCTATTGTACATGCTAGATATGCAACTTTAGTTTTACCTCAAAACCTCAATGCATTCCCTCCAGGATATTTAAAACAGCTTCCTAGGTATAATGGAGAAACTAGTTCCTCAGCTGAGGATCATCTTCAAGCATTTCTAGATTTTGTAGATAATATGAACATTGAGCAAGAAAATGTCTATATGAGGTTGTTTGTTCAATCTCTTGAGGGAAATGTAAGAACCTGGTTTAGGAAGTTACCTACAAATTCCATTGGGTCTTGGGAAGAGTTAACAAAGATATTCAAAAACGAATGGGGTGTGAAGAAAGATGCTCTTTAATTTTTGACTGAGTTTGAAGAACTAAAAAGAAACTTTGGTGAACCTGTATCTGATTTTATTAAAAGGTTCAACAAACTTTATCATAAGATGCCCCCTGATTGCAAACACCCTGCAGCCAAATATAGGTGTTCAAAAGCCTTTAAAGATGATTTTGTTGTAATGTTAAGAGAAAGAACTTCAAGGACTCTTGAAGACATGCAAACTAATGCTATAGAGATAGAAGCAAATAGGGTTGCCTTAGCCACCTTAAAAGCTAAAGAGGAAAAATCCCAAAGAAAGCTTAAATCTAATCAAGAGGCCTCTACTTCTTCAAAAACAAAAACTGAAGATTCTAAAATTGATGAGATCACTTCACTTTTTAGAAATATATCCAATAGAATTTCCAAGATTGAGACTCAAACTAGAACATTTCAACAAACAGTAACTCGACCTCAAAATAAAAATCAAGGTCAATACAAAAGAAATCCACAATTACAAATTCTTCAAAGACCTAGTAATGATCAGCAGGTTCCAACTCCTTTACTAATAGATGATCAACAACCTGATGACAATATCATGACTATCATTGAAGACATTAACAATATGGATACCTCTTCATGTTAGACCACTATTATTCCTCTTTCACAAAATAAACAAGTTCAAGAAGATCAAGAATCCTCACAGGTTTCCAAATACCATGCCTTCTCTGAATTCTTAATTGCAGAATTGAACAAAATATATTTTCTTAGACCTAGACCTGGCCCTGGAAGACCTCCTAAGGAACCTCAAACAATTGAACCTCATACAAAAACTGTTGAAACTCAAACAACTATTATTCGACCATTAAATTAGTCAACTGATACAGCTTAAATTGAAAAAACTATCTTGACTGCATTTAATGTTGAAAAGGAGTTAGAAAGAGTTAAAATCCCTATACCACTTTCAGAACTTTCCAAAAACCCTAGATATAAAAATCAAGTTTCCAAATGGATACAAAACGCCTCTGTTGATGTTGAAAGTGATGTTATTAGCCTTCAAGATGAAAAACCATCAGTTGTCTTTGGCCCTAGCTCAGATATGATAGATGAAATAGTACACCCTTTCTATGTGACACCAAAGCCAAATGAATCCATGTTATACAACTGTATGCTTGATTCTAGAGTATCACACAGTCTCATGCCAAAAACCATCATGGATCATTTAAATCTTGACATAACTAGATCCTATCATGATTTGTACACCTTTGATTCCAAAAGGGTACCTTGTCTAGGATTGATTAAGGATTTAGTAGCCACTCTTGCCCAAATGCCAATAAAGAGCATAGTGTTAGATATTGTTGTCACTGACATCCCTCCCAAATTTGGAATGCTCCTTTCAAGGTCTTGTTGTGCTAAATTAGGGGGAACTCTTCAGATGGACATGTCTTATGTCACTATTCTAGTTTATGGGAGAGAACAACTTAGGTTGTATAGAGAGGTTATATTTGTCCACACGATATGCAAAAAAAATCAACCAAAGAACCACCCCATTTATGCAATTGATCAAAATTTTGGCTATTTTAAACTCTCTTCAAATAAAATACATGAATCTCAAGTAAAAATTGAAGATGTAGTTGAAAACCCTGTATCAAATCAAACTGATGTATGGAAGTTGTTCTTTGATGGTTCTTGTAAAAAGGATGGAGCAGGGGATGGGGTAGTGTTAATCTCACCAGAAAAGGAAAACATTACACAATTATGTAAACTTGATTTTGAAGTTACCAACAATGTAGCAAAATATGAGGCTTTCCTTCTAGGACTACAGTTAGCCAAGAGTTTAAAGGTACACAACCTCAGTGTTTTCACTGAATCAGAGCTCATTGTAAGAAAATTTAGAAATCGTTGCCAAACAAAGCATCCTAGGCTTAGGTCTTATCGAAATGAGGTTTGGGATTCCATTGAAAATTTCTTTGATGCCTTCAACATAACTGATGTCCCTAGAGATGAAAACATACATGCAAATTCTTTGTCTGTTTTTGCAAGGTCATTTAAGATTCTTGATCAAACACAACTATTATACCAAATCTAGGTTAAATATAGGTCATCTATACTTGATAACCAAAATCACTGGTTGGTGTTTGAGGATGATGAACAACTAAAAAATTTCCTTCAACTTGTAGGTGAATTTTCTCTTCTGCAAATTGATGAAGGTGATATGGTCAATCCTCAAGCCACTGACGATCCAAAATTAAATTCCAATATTGCAAATCATGACATCATACAATTATCAAACAACTTCATTCCTAAGGGGTTAATTCCTTTAGAGAAATTATTTGACTATAATGATGTCCCCCGAAACCCTCCATCCATTTCTCCTGAAGATGACATAGAAGAAATCAATATTGGATCCCAAGAACAAGTGCAAAATAAAAAAATATCTACACCTTTAGCACCAGACGTTAAAGATGAATTTCTTAAGTTACTTAGAAAATACAAAGATGTTTTTGCTTGGTCTTATGTTGATCTTAAAACTTAAGATAGATCCCTCATTGAACATAAGATCCCACTAAAAACTAAAGCTAAACCCTACCAGCAAAAACTCAGAATAATTAATCCATTTCTTCTACTAGCTATTGAGAAAGAGCTTAAGAAAATGTTAGATGAACAGATTATTCTTCCACTAAGATATTCTAATTGGATTTCCAATTTTTATAGCACCATTTACCACCCTTGGTATTTGTGATGCTTGGTTTATGGCCTAGGGAAACCCCTCCTTCCAGACTTGGTCCAAATATTTTAAAAACAATGTTTTATTCCCTGTACACTACTTTTCCCTGAGATAAAAGTGTGTACACACAGGTTAGTCAATACCCAACCCATGTATATGTGTTAAAACACTTAAAAAAATAAATTTGCTTAATTGTGGGCGGAGTTCATGGGTTTTACCGGTTGATTACCTCCTAGTGCCCGTGGCCCAACTGTTTCCCAACTAAAAAACTAATTGGGAGAAGTATAAATAGACTTCAATGGGAAGGCCTTAAGGGGGAGAAGAGATAGAATTATTATACTGAGATTATCCCTAACTGAGTATGAAGTATCCTTGCGCTTTAAGCACTTCCCCAAGTTTTAGGAAACCCTTATTTCCTTGATTGTTGATATTCTCCTTCTTGCTTGAGATATCATGGTATTGGTTATGGAAGGAGGCTGTTGAAGAATAGGACTGGATGGATCTGGAGGACGGTTCCGCTTGGAGCTGAAAGAAGAAGACTCGGGTGAATTCTCTTCGTGTTAGTTATAGCTTTCTACAATAATAAGAAGCGTTGTCTTGTTCCCGAGATTAACTTTTTTTATGCATCATATATTGTTGTAATTCATGTATGAATGTTATTTTGATGTGTAACTAGTCATTTGCTTATATGATATAAAGTTAGTTTCCTTAAAATTCTTTATCTATATGCTGCTATGTATGTTCGAACTGGTTAATTTGCAGATTCGAAGATCATCAGGAGTTGCACAGGGTCTGAACCCTGCTGGAACTACCCCAATGAAGGACATCCGGGTATGGTCGGTATCGCGTAGTTTATTTATATAAGCATGTTGCCTGAGTTGTATGAGTGTTTCTTACTATAGTTTTCTCTTGCCCTATTGGGGTTCCAACCCAAAACCTTAGTGTACTTATTCCCGTAACACCAATCTAGTAATGTCAGGATAAAGAATGGTGAAATCAGACTCTGTGTTGATTTTAGAAACTTAAATAAAGTATCATTAAAGGACAACTATCTATTACCTAAGATGGATTAGTTACTTCAACAAGTTTCTGGAGCCAACAGACTTTCTATGTTAGATGGTTTTTCTAGTTATAATTAGATTATGGTGGACAAAGAGGATAGGGAAAAGGCTACCTTCACAACACCTTGGGGTACTTTGATGTATGCAAGGATTCCTTTTGGTTTGACAAATGTAGGAGCTACATTCCAGAGAGCTATGGATATAGCTTTTGTAGTCTAGGTAAGCAAATTTCTTGTTATTTATCTTGATGACATTACAATTTTCTCTAATTCTAATAAAAAACATTTAAAGCACTTGATGAAGGTTTTTGAAAGATGAAGGAAATTTGGGATATCATTGAATCCAAAGAAGTCCCTATTTTCTATCTCAGAAGGGAAATTGCTTGGCCATATAATTTCTAAAGATGGATTAGTTATCGATCCAAACAGAGTATCATCCATTCAGACATTAGCATTACCAAGAAATAAAAAAGAAGTCCAGGCTTTTCTTGGTAAAATCAACTTTTTTAAAAGGTTCATACCCAATTATGCTGAAATTGTTGAAGATATAACTGATATGCTTAAGAAGGGTCATGAAGTTAAATGGACAATGTCTTTGATCAAATCAAGAAACCTATCTCTGAAGCTCCAACCTTGGCCAACCCAGATTATACCAAACCATTCAATATCTTTTCCTTTGCCTCTGAAACAACCCTTGTTGTTGTTTTACTACAAAAGAATGAAGATTACCATGATCAACCTATAGCCTTTTTTAGCAAAGTCATGAGAGATGTTGAGCTCAAATATGACATAATTGAGAAGCAGGCTTATGCCCTAGTCCAATCCTTGAAATATTTTAGGATGTATGTTTTACATTCAACCATTATAGCCTATGTTCCCAACAATATTGTTAAAACTGTTCTCACTCAACCAGATACTGATGGGAGAAGAGGTAGATGGATCACTCAAATTTTGGTGTATGATCTAACTATCAAAACCACAAAGTTGATAAAAGGCCAAGGATTAGCTAAGCTTCTAGTTGAATCCAACTGTAAAGTGCTAGGCATCAACTCTGTTCTAGAAATACTAGGGGAGAATCCACAAGAACCTTCCCAAAATTTAAATGAGAAGAACCCATAAGAACCTTCCCAAAATTCAAATGAGAAGAATCCACAAGAACCTTCCCAAAATTCAAATCACAAGAATCGAAGAGAACCTTTTGTCTATGCAGAAGGGGAGAATCAACAAGAACCTTCCCAAAATCCTAAAGAAAAGAATCCACAAGAACCTTTACCCTCAGATCAAACTGTTTATGTACACATTGATGAGAAATTTATTTTATCAGATTAGTATCAAGATATTGTAAATTTCTTTATTCATTTTGAGTGTCCTGCATCACTTTCCAAAAGTCAATGTAATACTCTCAAATTGAAAGTAGTCAAGTGCTGTATCATAAATGAAAATCTATACTGGAAGGACCCACTCAATATCTTGCTATTATTTTTAATATAATCAGAGACTAAAGGGATCATTGATCAGTTTCATATAGGATTTTGTGGAAGACATTATTCTTGGAGAACAACAACATATAAGATATTAAGGGCAGGATTCTATTGGTCAACATTGTTCTTACAAGTAGGAGCAAAGGTCAGAAGTTGTGTCCCTTGTCATATGTTTACTAGTAAGCAAAAACTAGCAGCTCTTCCACTGATCCCAACAATAGTTCCAACACCTTTTCTCCAATAGGGAATAGATTTTATTGGAGAGATTTATCCTACTTCAAGCAATCAACATAGATGGATCCTCATTGCAACAGATTACTTTACTAAATGGGTGGAAGAAATTCTAGTAAGAAATGCCACTGACTTAGTAGTAATCAAATTCATTGAAGAAAACATTTTATCTAGGTTTGGTTTCCCAACCCAAATTGTTACTGACAATGCCACAACATTTTCCAGTGTGAAAATTATTGAGTTTTTCAAGAAATATTAGATTCTGCTACATCATTCAACTCCATATTATCCTCAAGGTAATGGTCTTGCAGAATCATCCAATAAAAGTTTGGTAAAGGTTATTAGAAAAAATTTTAGCAGATCATAAAAAGAGCTCGGACACTTATCTAATTTATGCAGTCTGGGCAAACATGATTACTCCAAAGAGATCTACTGGAAAATCTTCTTTTCAGTTAGTTTATGGGAAAGATGCAATTTTCCCTGCCAATTTGGCCTTCCCCGTTTTAAAGTTTATGCAGGATTCAACTAATGAACCTAATGGTTTTTCAAGGAGGATAAATAAAATCATTGAACTAAATGAGAACAAAGATGAATTTCAATACAAATTGAAAAAGTATCAGAATAAGATGAAGAGCCTTTCTAACAGAAGAGCCAGGGAAAGGGACTTCAAAGAGGGTGATCTAGTCCTAAGATGGGATTCTAGAAGAGAAGACAAAGGAAAATATCTAAAGTTTGACAACCTATGGTTTGGACCTCTAGCTATTGCTGAAGTAAGAGGAAACAACACTTTTGTGTTGAAAAATCTAGAGGGACAATATTCCACATATCATGTTAATGGAAGATTTCTAAAAAATTACATTCAGTACTGAGAAGTTGGAGTAGATTTTACTACCATTGTAAAAACTCCAGTGTTTATTTTTCAACTGCTAGTTTGATTTTAATAGCAAAGACTCCAGAGCCTGAGGAGAAGGCACATGGATCTACAAATTCTTTGCATTCTACAGGAGAAAGAAGTCCCTAGTTGGAGCGATGTTGTAACATTATTGTTTTTAATAAGTTAGCTATTAGATGAAAAAATCAAAACGCCATACAAAAAATGATAAGTTAGGATATGGACCAAAAACAAGATGGAAAATAAAATTTTTAGGAGTAATTCTTATTGCAGGTCCATATCAAATAAAATGATAGGGTAGTTGCTCTAAAAAAGGAAGGTAAAATGGAAATGATAGATAAGCAATAGAAGAAAAATATTTGCTTTAGAAAATAAATTAAATTTGCTAGCTCAAATGCACCTTTGAAAATGTCCTTTCGATTAATCATGCTTAAGTTCTTTAATTATGATTTAATTGTTGTAATAAAGCTTGATGACCTTATAAAATAAGTGACACATGACACTTTTGTCATATTGGCAAAAATGAAAAAATGACACATCGGGCGCTGATAACCAATGCATACTTTTCAACGAAGATCCTTCACTCCTTTCGGATCAATGGCGGAGGAAGCCTTTCGGCCCCCCTTGGCCATTTCTGTTAACGCAAGGGGGGGGGGGGGTCCAAAAGGTAGTTTTCATGGTTGTTGCTTTTTGCATTGTGGTGCCTCCAAAATGTTTCAGACCCCCAAGGCCTAAAACCAAAAACCATTATGCCCCCCCTGAAATATACTTCTAGTTTTCTTCCATTCGACCATTGACTTCACCCACACCTTATGAATTTGTTATCTTCCATCCAATCATGAACCTCCACGTCATCCATCTGTTTTCACTTACCCATTCACCGCCCGCCACATTATCATACCATTTCCCATGCGCTCCAAAGTTGTTGTTGTGCCTGATTATCTGTTTAAACATCCGTTAAGCATTAATTCACATTTCACCTGCAAATTGGCTACCTACAGATAGATCTAAACAGTCAATTGAGCCCAATTGAACCTATAAATCCTCCATGGCTCCAATCTTTTCCACTTTTCGCTTCCATCCATAAACCAAAAGCACCATTTTTCACTCTGCGTAATTTCACCATTGTCATCAATTTTAGATTAAAACAGCTTCTGAATTTCCCTTGCAGCAGTGATGGCTCCTAAAGAAAAGACACAGAAGACTGCTCAAGAAGGGAATCCATCCACAGTCTCCCTTGATCTGGATCATATGCCACTTGCAGACTCCCTTTTCAAGATCAATGACTGTGAATGTTAATTTGATTTTTATGAATTATGTTCATGGTTAAAACTGAAATATACTGATAAGAAGGATTCCATTTTCTTCCTGGAGACATTTATGCCATTATGTTCTTTTCCTAAGACCCATCAGTTCCTTGATCTAATCTCTTGGTGTCAAGCTAGGTATGACCCTGTGCAAAGAACAGTGATGACTCAGGATGGAAAAATTCTTAATTACCATCACTACTCAGAGCATAAACCAGATGTTAATGATACCTCCATCTAATTCCCTTAGCCATTTCTCACCTACAACTCTCATGGGCCTCTACAATAAACTCACCTTCCCACAAAGAGCTATTATCTTTGACATTTTCCTACCAGAAGATGTCGAATTACCTAAGAGAAATCCTCCATATTCATCTTCCATGTTCCCTGAAGCTACTAGACACATTATATCTCTGTTATCATACCTCCTAGGTTATGAAAATGACCAAGCTATCAATGAATCCATCCTTGGATTTTTTTCTATTTTTAGCAAAGAATATAAACCTGCCTTCATGTATAATTATAGCCACTTTCCGGCTGATAATATACATGAACAATTTATGAATTTGACCACACAAAGATTTTTTAGGTACAGTTCAGTTATAATTCATCTAATTTTGTTTCAATAGGGAGATCTATTGCCCATTCAAATGAACAGACAAGATGAGCATGGAGTGAATCAATCAATGATTCATTGGACAAAGTTAGTAAGAGTAGGATAATCTAACTTTACATTCTCTTTTTTCATTGATTCTTTCATACATCCAGTTCTCGAATTAGTCAACAGTCAGGCAGAGCCCAGAATTGGAGAAGAAATTAAAAAGACATTGCACCTATCAGAGTAGACCAAGATTGGTGAGTGGTACCTATACCATAATTACATTGATATTAGGATCTATGGCAGTGAGTTGGCTCCATACAAACTGCCTATGTGCCAATGAGAATATTCTCACTATGATCCGGATTTAAACAAGAACACAATAAATTACAGAGATAACCATAAATACAAAGATGTAGGGGAAATAATACTTCATTTCATTACTGTAAAATACTGAAATATGCTTACAAACAGAGTTGGAAATAAACCAGCTAGGGCGATGGTAGCTTATCTCTGAGAAGAGAAGTGGTGGCTACATGCCTCTGAATTGTGTTACAATGAGGCTCGAAGGCCTATTTATTGTTGAGAAACAATAGAAAACCCTTAACATTCCAAAAACTAACCCTAGATGATGAAACACCAAATTGTGGGCCCCGTTTGGGTAAATTGGTACATCAATTTCCTTAGGTCGTAACTTTGGCATACAATCTTCGTTTGACGCGTACAATAGCTCGTTAGAAAGATCTATCCGAGCACTACCACTTTGGGAAGGGAAACATCGGTCCATGGACCCATGTTTCCCCCATATTTCCAAAAACACGTCATTTAGGGCCTCAAAATGGCTCTCGAAGTTCAACACCCAAAAAACTGCTAAAAATAGTAAATTGGGCTACAATTACGGAAACTTAAAAAACTGAAAGGGACAATTGGGGGTCCAAATGGGATAGGTGGGTGGCCACCAAAATCCACCTGGATCACAGTATAATACATTAGGTAGATGATAAATATGGATGAATTCCATTTTGTTTCAGGCAAGAAGAAATCCTAGTTTAAACTCAAAGCCAAAGTAGGGAGTTTCATCTGTAACACTAGGTCTATAGGTACAGAGGTATATAGATTACTAAAAAACATGAACCTCCAACCAAGCTTCACTTTGTCTTATGATCCTTTTGGGATCATTTTATCTCTTAGAGTGCAGTTGAAGGCAACACCTTACAACCATACTCCCAGGCCAGAATTGGAGAAGTTCATGAACCAGGATCAATGGTCTGAAGGGACTCTCACAGAAGTTGATGAACATGTTATGTCAACTCCACAGATAAAGACTCCAACTACACAAAGTACTCAACATAAAAGAGCCAGAGAGGAAACTCAGTCATCTACAGAACCAGGTAAAGAGTACTATATCTTACAAAATAAGTTGAAAACTAGACTGTCAATGTCATTAGGAAGCAAGCCACCAAAGATAATTGATCTTGAAGAATTGGAAGGTGTTTCATCACCAGTGACCACTGATTCAAAACCTCCCTCTACTTCTTCAACTCCTTCTTCGACTGAACCTATGGATATTATCTAATCAACTAAGACCAGCTCAGCAGGAGATGCTAATATCTTCTCAACATTTTTGGAAATCAAGAAAAAGAATGAAAGTCTTAAATCTCAAGTTTACAGTCAGTTTTGGAAACATACATCCACTTCTCAGCATAGACTTCTCTCTTCCTTTGACAGTGAAAGAGGAAGGATGAAAATGGCATTTTTGCAGGCTCAGATTCCATTTCCCAAATCCACATCAGACTACAAGAAGACCATCTTCTCATTTGATGTGAACCAGATACATCCCATTGATCAAATAGATTTCGTAGGCAATCAGGTGAGATGTTATTTTCAACAATGACTGCAACTGCCACATCTCTTTCCAATCTCAGAACTACTTTGTCAAATGTACAGTCACAACTTAAGATTGAAAAGTTGTCATCCTTGTCTAAAGATAACAAAATTAAGTCTTTAGAAGATATCATTATCAAGATTGGATATCACCCCCAAGACTGTAAAGCAATTGAAGTAATACTGCAAAAGAAGAATGTAGATATTACAACCTTGAAGAATCAGTTGAAGCTACCTTCAAATAAGGATCCATAGACCAAAGAAATGACAGAAAATGAACAACACAGAGAGGAAATGTTAAATCTCATTATTGAGAAAAACATACAGATCAAGAAAATGGAGGAGCAGATAGAACAACTGCTCAAGGTAAAAGAGAAATCACAACTTGTTGTGACCTTAGTGACAATAATTCCAATGACAGGTGCAGATTTAAGCTCATCTCCTATTGACATTGCTTTATCTTCAGCAACAGGTGAAACAAAAAGGTTATCAAAAGAGCTACAAGCACAGAAACAACAAAATGAGAAGTTACTCCAGAAGTTCCAAGCCTTGGAGTCATGGAAGGTAAAAAATGATACCCTGTATGTAGAGGAAATGTGAAAGTCACACAGGTTAGACCTCAAGGTTAAACAGTTAGAAAGAAAGACTCTGATGGTAGACACTTTGGCCCAAGCCAAAGAAGACATCTGATTAGATATTAGCCACTCTATAACAGAAGTATGGCCATCCATACAAATCATTTTTGAGCAACAGAACTGATTGCTAAATGCAGGGCAGAGATAGAGACCCAGAAGGCAGCATTGGGCACAAAACCCAAAGAAGCATCAGGGATGATCAAAGTATTAGATTCTAAGACTGGGTAGCAGTTACAAGAGATGAATATTCCAGATAGGACAGCTACTATCTTGGAAATTAAGAAAGTCTTAATGAAGAGAAATATGTTACCTCAGCTGAAAACAAAGTGTGATGCATTGAACACTACAGTCGAGAGGTTTCACTCTAAATTAAGTATATTACATAAGAAAGTTGTACCAGATATAGTGTCATCAAATGATTAGCTAGTAAAATTGGAGGATTACTGTGAAAGGCTTTATACCATTGCAGTAGACAACAATCAATTTGCAGGGATAAAAAGACAAATTACTGGCAAGGAGTTTTTGGAAGCTTTAAGGTTAGACCTCTCAATTAAACATGAAATTGGTCATGTTTTTCTCACCAAACCCAATTTTGAGAGATATACTAAAGTTGATGAGATACTTAGAAGGATGGTAAATCTCGAGATACCTAGTGAGAAAAAGTGGGAACAACTTCCTATCTAATGGGGACACATCATGCAGCAATTTTTCTTTTCCTATATTCTTTCAAGCTATTTTGTAATTAGTTTAGGATATTTTGTTTAAAAAATTGTATAAATAACTCTCTTCTATGAGTTATTAAAGGTGGTACCTTTCCATAAGAAATTTTGTAAAGCTTTGATGTACAAGTTTTTTCTAGATCACTTATAATAAAGCAAAGGATTCTGAATTTGGTGTCATATAGTCTCATTTTCTTTTGTAAGTTCTTCATGTGTTTGATTCATTATGTTTATTCTGCATATGCTTAAGTCTTATAAAGATATCAGGTGAGAATAAATGTCTTACATTTATTCTTAAAATTCCTTCTGAAGTTATTATCATAAAGACACTGAGATATCGGATTGTCTGTCTGAAATGCTCCCTCTAAATCATAAAATTGTTAGCATCTTATGTAATTTTAAGCATAGTTTGTTTAAATTTTGAACATTGGACAAAGGTTTTCCCAAATATGATAATTTATCTTTTTGTCTGAAATCTAAATTAATCATATCTCCTTACTATTCTTTCTACTCACCTTATAAATTCAAATCATTGTGTGAAGTTAAATAGTAGCCCTTTGATTGTCTATTATCACAATCTAAAAGAGTTAATACATCAATCTTACAGTATGTTCTATGTATTGGTCCTCCATAAAAACCAAAACCAAAACCCCTAAAACAAACATCTTAGATGCTCTGGCATGATCAATTGACCATTATCGTCTTAGAGGAACAATAGTTTCCACACTTTCTTGATTGTAAGATGTAGGATCTTCCAAGCCCTTGGTTGGTCGACACACATTAAAAGCCAATCCAACTCAATTGTTTCAATTGGGGTTGAGGCGTATATTGGTGCACAAGCAGTATAGTCATCAGAGTTTTAGTTTCATCCCTGGTGTTGCTTCAATGCGAGCATGCCTGGATAGTACCCCGGCGGAGTCACATAGGAACACAAGCATCACTCCTCTACGAGCGATCCTATTCAGTACCTCAGCGGAGTTACTTGCATCACCTCTTTGCACAAGAAGTCTTTCTTTTCTTTCGCCTTATGCATTTTTCATTTTTTTTTGAAAATTTTCACCTTTTCATTTTTTATTTTTGTAACTATGCATAACACTTATTCATTTTGGAGGCGGAAGAGGGATCCTGACTTATTAAGAGCAGAAGAGGTTGTTCCTTCAGAGGAGTAGTTTATGTATACCTTTGACATGCTTGTTAAGGTTTCCCCCCTCACCTTACTCTACTTGACTGAGCTGACAAGGATTAACCCAAAACAACCGACTAGAGTAGGTGACAATAGTTAGCGCGCAAGTGTTGTGTTTTCACCAAGGTTCACTTTGAATAGTACGTATTTTCCATTGATGTATCATAGACTGAAGACAACAAGTTCTTTCATAAGAGAGTGGACAAAAGATAACCAGATGTTGATAGTTGTACAAGTCCTCTTGGACTTTACCTAGCTTGTTTCAATATTTGCACACGGTGCATGCGAAACTAACCTATGGACAATAACAAGAAAACAAACCAAAAATCAAAGCAAGAAGCAGAAGCAAATGTGGAAGCAGAGAAAGTAAGAAAAAAAAAAGAAAGAAAACAAACACACAAAGAAAGAAGCAAACATCCATGCAAGCAAACAAATCAAAAGAAAACACTACTCCTACTCCTAAGCTAACAGTGCATGGGTCGTCTCACGTGAAGTGATACTTCTAATGTAGCCACCGACGCATTGGTCGACTCGTGTTTGTGAAGGCATGGTTTGCAAACATTGTAGTTATAGAAACTAGCAAGCATGAAAGATATAATGATGAAGACAAACACACTCCGGTTTTACAAGTGTCCACAGGACAAAACTGAGTGAAAGCGCATGACATGCACTCTGTGGACTTTCCATGGTGTTGTACTACATTGCGTGCAAATGTTGAGTGTATGAATTCTCTTGACTGTGAAATGCAAGAAAACATGAGAAAGGTAGACCACTTATGTTATGCAAGTGTGCTTGCTGTGTAATATTCCTCCAACGCATGAGTGATGGGATTGTGTAGTTCAAGTGAAGGAAGTGAAATCTGGTTGTTTGATTGATCTTCAATGCAAAGCAGAGAGTCATGAGGATCCTTGAGTGTTTCAACAATTGCCTCATCAGAAGTGAAACCGACCTCAGGACAGCGAGGGCTTCACATAACCATCAACTTGAGCTGAAGTGCCTTGACAATCTACAGGGTTTGACTTCGTTGAAAGATAGATAGTCGTAGACCAATGTCTTATACATATTAACAACGATTGAATCAACATCATGATCAGATGAAGAGGTAGAGAGATCATGATAACCAAGATCAGAAAATTCAGGATGTTTGTCAGCATCTTCATGATTTGATGAATCAAGTAGAGGGGTAGATGAGAAGAAAAGATGTTCACCCTCTGTGTTTTTAGAAATGACAGATGATAAATTGGACGGATTTCCGGAGGAAGATGTGTGATCTCCGCACTGTAATGACAGACTGACATATGACGTGTCCTTTGAAATATTGAAAGTAGAAACATCTGAAAATGGGTTTTCACAAGGGAAATCAGTAGTGGCAGAATCACAAGGGATGTTAGGATAAGGTGGGTGAGGCGTGGCTGGAAGGGATTCATCCTTCACCGCAAGTTCTTCTTAACATTCACACACACACACTCATCATGAATGATGGCACACATTGGCTGCATAACACCAACTTCGTTGACAACTTGATCCTCGTTCACAGCAGGTGTGGAGTCCGGAATGGAAGAACACAAGACAATACAATTTGGTGGATCAACAGAACACGGGGATGGAGGTTGAGGGAATGAATCCACGTGACAACCAACAGGTTTGCAAGCCAAATCTATGCAAATATCAAGAGCAGGTGGGGTGGGAGGATGTGACAGTTCAACAAATGCATGTGCATGATCTCTCACATCACTCTGCGATGGTGGAGCTGTTTGATGAAGTGAAGGAAGATAGTCACTTGTGATAGCAACTGTGCCTTCCTATGATTGTGCAGCCCCATCACCGAAGTGTGTTGAGCATAGATTGGATATGTGAAGAAAATAATCAAATATTCCATCGAGAAATTCCCAATCAATTTCATCTTCCGGAAATCGATATGTAATATTACGAAAGTGTGTTTAAAATTGTTCAATGGATTCATCGGGTGCTTCTCGTAATTTCAAAATTTCTTGATCGAGTGCTTTATGGTTAAAGTGATTGAAAGCACAGTCTATCTTTGTGACTAGATGAGTAAGAGAATAATAGATTTTTTGGGCAACGTGGCATACCAGTGCATTGGGTATGCTCAAAGCGTGCAGACGAATAGCGTGCAGGTCATGTATTCTTCAAAGATTCCATGTCTTTCGCATGAGCCTACAACACAAACCACATGCCGAACCAAGGCTACATGGCCTCCACCATCATATTTTTTATGTGACAAGTTATCCGAGATCTTTTCCGAGATAATGAATTCGTTTCCATAAGACATACTCTCCAGAAGAGAAACTCGATAGTTAGTCATGATAGATATGCAGAGATTCAAAACAGATGTGAGGAGTCAGCTTGTCATCTTGCCCTCCTTCTAGCACCAAAATGTTGATGGTGTTGGACTGGCCAACATATCAAGGGATCTCCCCAGTAAGAAGTCCCAACTAGACCTAAGACCGTTTGGTGTAGGAGTCCTAGCAGTGGGTCGTGCAGTATCGCCTTGACTGCGATTTCGCACAAAGGCAATTAAGATGTCCCTGTTGGTATCAAGGGTGTGACATATGTGGCAGCACAAGGAAGGTGCATGAGCGATTCTAACACACGAAGGGTGAGGTGAGTGCGCCCCTTGGAAACCTGTGATAGCACAGAGTTAAGAAGGGAACATATGAGCAAAGATGCATCACAACATGGAAGGAAAGTTAGCTAGCAATCCAAATTTATGGTTAAACCAACAACACATTTTAGTAAGATTCATACATTCATATACAAAAAATAGCCATACATGAATCCATAAGAAAACAGATACATATATCATTTAGAGTAAATAGATAGCTGAAGTACAATACAAATATGTATGAAAGGTTTTGGCTGTGTTATATTAAGAAGTGTAAGTTCCAGTCATACAATATATCCATGTCCAACCACTAGTTCCAATAGTGGAACGCTATAACCACAACTGATTGCTCCTCCAAAGAGATATACTAACTTTGCACAGTGGAGAAGCTAAGGCTTGTTACAATATTGTCCAAGCTCTCTCTAAGATAGTCCTATCAGAAGCTTGGCTGACTAAAAGCCTATAAAATGAGTTATGAGGGACTATTTATAGAAAAGGGTGGGGTGACCCTTGACATTACCCTTTGAGACTGTTCATCTATCCTCATAACTCTTCAAATATTCTATGAATATTACATTCAACTATCGACACTTGAACTTCCACTTGACAAGACGTTACATTACAATGCACATGTGCCCATGTGAGACAAAATGGCTTGAAAAAGCCATGCATGTAGGAATTTACAGGGTAAGTTCCTCAGACAGAACACCAAAAGGACACCGCTCACAAACAGATCACAGATCAATACACCAGTATTTTGACGTGGTTAAAACCCTCAGAGAGGGAAACAATCCACGCCCTGCGCCAATGGCTACTACAGGCAATTTATTAATAAAAGAATGAAAATTTACATAAGCTTCTCTCATGCACGGTTAACCTACAAATGACCCTCCATGCGCTTTAAATAGAATTCATGGACCAATCGGGTGTCAAGCCACGGATCAAGTGTCGGTAATACCGAGGAGAGAATGAACCGTCGGATCACTACATACCGTGACCGTCGGATTGTAAGTTACAAAATGTACAACGGTAAAGAAACACACTTTACCTAACTCTATACTAGACCAAGTTGAACTTAACTATTTCCTATGTGTCGGAATATCCTAACATCCCCCCTTAAGAACAACTTGGGATAGGATTGAAGGATTTACAAATATGACACAATAGGAGAAGGAAGGAGGCACTAGAGCCTATCCCCCCTTAGTGACAACTTCCTGAACTCCAAGCATATATCGAAGTTTAGTGAACTTCGCCTCTGTGAGAGCCTTTGTGAAGATGTCTGCAACCTGATCATCTGTTGAACAATATTGCACTTCAAGAACATGGTCATGAATGAGCTTTCTGATGAAGTGCATGTGTAGTTCAATGTGTTTGCTGCGCTGATGCTGAACTGGATCTTTGCAAAGCTGAATGGCACTTTGATTATCACACCAAAGTGTAGTCAGATGCTGCTGCTCAAAGCCAAATTCTGATAGAATCTGACGAAGCCACAAGGCTTCCTTACTAGCTTCCACGGCACCACGATACTCTGCTTCTGCTGACGAAAGAGAAATGGCAGCCTGTTTCTTACAAGCCCATGTAATAGGTCCTGAACCAAGAGTGAAGACATAACCGGCAGTAGACTTCCGATCATCAGGGTCACCAGCCCAATCAGAATCAGTGAAACCAACTAAGAGAGGAGCTGCTTTGGCACTGTAATGAATCCCAAACTGTACTGTACCTCGAACATAACGAAGTATTCTTTTAGCTGCTTTCCAATGACTTTCACAGGGGGTTTTGCATAAAACCAGCAACAAGGCCAACAGCAAAGGAAAGGTCAGGACGAGTATGGGTTAAATACAAGAGTTTTCCTACAAGTTGATGGTATAAGGTAGCATCAACTTCTGGAGAAGTACAAGAGACTGAAAGTTTGACTCCAGACTGAAAGGGAGAAGGAGCTGGCTTACAATCTTCCATGTGAAAATGATGAAGAATATCACAAGCATACTTGGACTGGGAAAGGGAAATACCCTCCTTGGATTGCAAGACTTGAAGACCGAGAAAATAGTTTAAGTGTCCTAAGTCTGTCATTTCAAATTTCTTTTTAAGGCTAGACTTCACATGGTTTATAAGGTTGGGATCACTACCAGTAAGAATAAGATCATTAACATAAAGAACAAGGATGATAAGAGAGTTGCCCACTTTCTTGGTGTAGACAGTATTGTCAGAATAACACCTAGAAAAGCCAGATTCTAAAAGAAAGCTATCCATTTTGGCATACCAAGCCCGAGGAGCTTGCTTTAGACCATAAAGAGATTTCTTAAGTCGACATACAAGGCTGGAGTCTATTTGGATGAAGCCAATGGGTTGTTCCATATAAATTTCTTCATGCAAGTCCCCATGCAAGAAGCCAGATTTAACATCCATTCTGATGGACTTCCCATTTTAAAGAGGCAGCAAGGGAGAAAAGGCGGATTAGATGTAAGTTTGGAAACAGGGGAGAAGGTTTCAGTGTAGTCAATGCCTTCAACCTATGAAAATCCCTTAGCAACAAGACGAGCTTTATGTTTATCAACTTTCCCATCTGGTCCATACTTGGTTCTGTAACCCATTTACATCTAACAAGTTTGCGTCCCTTTGGTAGAGGAACAAGATCCCATGTATCATTTGCCAACAATGAATGATATTCTTCATTCATAGCTGCTTCCCAATGTGGATGGCCTGAAGCTTCTGCAATAGTGTCAGGATCATGATTTACTGGAGCTTGAGCTAGTAAAGAAGAGGCTCTTTCAAACTGAGAACGTGTACGTCGCTGATCTGTAGGATCACCGGCAAGATCACCTGCTGCATCCCGAGTAGTACGAACCCATCTTGGAAGTTGAGGATCCTGAGAAGGTGGGGGAGGATTGTCATCCTCACTTTCATCATCTGAAGAAGAAATGTTTTCAAAAGTAGAAGAGATAGGAAGAGGTGGCACATCCGCGGGACTAGGCTCGCAGGCCGATTTATTTTCATCAAATTTTACATCTCTTCTAATGATAACATTTTTGGACTTAAATGGAATAAGCCTATAACCTTTTACATCTTCAGAATATCCAACAAAAGTACATTTCTCACTCTTAGGTTCTAAAGCTTTATGCTTTTCATCTGGAATATGGGCCCATGCTTCACTTCCAAAAACACGAAAGTGACTTACATATGGTTTAATGGAACTCCAAGCTCTTCTGGAGTGATATTCTTTAGAACCTTAGTAGGAGTGCGATTTATTATATAATTTGCACAATTAATTGCTTCGGCCCAAAAACTAAGACTGAGTCCTTTAGATTGCAGCATACAATTAGCCATTTCCTTAAGGTGCGATTTTTCCTTTCAGCTACACCATTTTGTTGTGGAGTGTATGGAACAGTATGTTGCATTTGAATTCCATTTTCGGTGCAAAAGTTGATGAATGTGTTTTTAACATATTCTCCACCATTATCAGTTCTTAGCTTAAGAATTTGATGTCCAGATTGTTTTTCAACAAAGGCTTTGAAGGCCAAAAATGTGTTAAATACTTCGCTCTTGAGTTTTAAGAAGTATACCCAAGTGCGTCTGGAGAAATCATCAATGAAAGTTAAGAAATACTTGCAGCCAGAGAATGAAGCAACAGGAAGTGGACCACACAAATCACTGTGAACAAGCTGTAAAGGGGCCGAGGCGTGCCAAGAGGCACGTTTGTCAAAACTGTCCCGATGATGTTTTCCGAGTGCACATCCGGAACAAACACCATCTCTGCAAGATACCATAGGAAGACCTGTCACCATATTTTCTTTACATAGATGCTGAAGGGAGCGATAGTTTAAGTGACCAAATCGCTCATGCCAAAGTTTGCTCACTTCATCATTATGAGCAACAAATACTGAGGGAAGATTTGATGACCCAAGTTGTGAAACTTATACAACCTTGTAGAATCATCAGCAATGCCAGTAGCTAAAATCTGTCTAGGATCCTTTAGGTCCTTGATTACAACATCGTGAGGTGAAAATTCAACGATTTTACCTTCACCTGAATGAGTTATCTGATATACAGATAGAAGGTTGCTGGATAAGGTTGGAACACATAATACATCATTAAACTGACCATTGTCTAGATGAACAGTTCCAGTCCCTACAACATTAAGAGATCTATCATCACCAACATATATATTTTTGGTGTTACAATCATGTAAAGAAGAAAACATGGCTTTGTTTTTGGCCATGTGATAAGAGGCTCCAGAATCAATGAGCCACTCATGAGAATGAGAAGAAGAAGATACATTTAATGCATAACCAGACTGAGATGATTGACAACGACAATGCAGAAAGTGCCATTCCTGAAGATGAAGTTGAAGTTGAAGTAGAAGAATGCTCGACATGGATGTTATGTTTCTTCATTGTGGCTTCCAAGGCTTCCATCTTCTTAAAGCATTTAGATTCTAAGTGGCCATCTCGATTACAAAAAGTTACAACGTCTATCAGTCTTCTTCCTTTGGTTTTTTATTGGTCTTATTATTTTGCTGAAATGATCTTTTCATTTTGAGGCCTGAGTTTGGCTTAGGAACCCTTGTTTGGTTTAGGCCATTCCTTTTTTTAGGATATGACTTCTTAGGATTCTTTAAATTTGGTTGTTGTTGGGCGGCTAATGCTTTCTTGGAAGAGTTCCAAGATTAAGAAGACCAAGGTGTAAGAGTTTTTCTTGTTCTCTTATTAAAGAATCACAAAAAGAGTCAAAGGAAGGGGCCTTGTAGTCTTTTCCTTGACAAATGAAAGCTTCCCTTGTAGAATGGAAGGTGGAAACAAATACAGAGTAGGATGGTCCCAACTTTGTAAGGATGGAATAAATAAGGTTGCTATCTTCTTTCTTAACCTTAACACCTTCCAATAGATATCTAAGGGTCTTGAATTTGGACAAGAAATCTTCAATGCAAGAAAAATTATTAGGATCCAATGTAAGCAACTCATTTTCAAGTTGATGGGCTCTAATTTCATTTTTTATCCCAAAAACTTTAGTGATTTGGTCCAATGCTTCATGAGGAGTTTCAAGTTCTGCAATATGGAATCTAAGATCAGGAGAAATAGACATCCCTATCAAACCACGTGCTTGATCTTGTCTATTTTCCCATTTTGCAACCTTGTCTTCATCTTTTGGTTTCTTTTCTTGGCCCGTGGCTATTCTGTAGAGACCTTTACTTCTAAGTAAATCTTCCATGTAGGATACCCATTGGAAGTAGTTAGTGCTGTCAAGAATGACTTGGCATGGACTTTCCATTTTTTACAAAAAACTGAAGCTGAAGATGCTAAAAGTAAGTGTTCCAATGGATAGATCCCGAAAAATTAGGTTGTTTTAAAAAAAACGGCTTTGAAAAAGGCTTCCGGATGAAGATGTTATGGCTTTTTGAAAAAAAATTGTTGAAGTTGCCGGCAAAGTGCGCGAATGTGCGGGAATGAAAAAAAACGCCCCCACAAAATGGAGA